>PVHX01005567.1:63334-110772 GCA_004024805.1 Geosciurus inauris | reverse complement strand
TTTTTTTTTTTTAAATAGATGGACACAATGTCTTTATTCTATTGGTTTGTATGTGGTGTTGAGGATCGAACCCAGGGCCTCACGCATGCAAGGCAAGTGCTCTACCGCTGAGCTACAATCCCAGCCCAGTCTGAAGCTTTTTAAAGAAATGTATTATGAGAGATTTTAGGCATAGAACAAAAATATACTAAATATCTAATGTGCCTCCCACACAGCATGAGAAGTAAACATTCCTCTTACAGCTGGAATTCTTGTGCATAGCTCCCTGATTTCATTCACCTACCTCCCATAAAAGCTAACTATTATCCTGAGTTTGATGTTTGATTCTCATGTGTTTCTTTGTATTTTTTATTTTATCATTTTTTTTTCTCTCTCTCTCTCCCTTTTTTCTCTCTCCCTGCCCTCCTCTCTCCTCATTCCGTTCTCTTCCCTTCCCTTCCCTTCACTTTCCTTCCTGTCTTTTCTTTCTTGTGCTGGGAATCCAACCCAGAGCCTCTCACTTGCTAGGTAACTGCGCTGCCACTGAGCTACACCCTCAACTGTTTAATTTTGAGATAAATTTAGAATTACAGAAAAATTACAAAAATAGAGTTCTGGTATACTTTTAAGTCAGCTCCTCTGCATGTTAATATTTTACATATCCATAAAATAATCATCAAAAATGCTGGGAGCTGGGATTGTAGCTCAGTGGTAGACCGCTTGCCTCATCTATGTGAGGCATCTATGCTGAGGCATCAATCCTCAGCACCACATAAAAATAAACAAATAAAAATAAAGATATTGTGTCCATCTACAACTAAAAATATATTTTTAAAAAATGCTGGGTTTGGTGGTGTGTGCCCATAATTCCAACAAATTGGGAGACTGAGGCAGGAAAATTGAGTTTGAGGCCAGCCTCAACAACATAGAGAGACCCTGTCTCAAAATAAAAAACAAGGGCCTGGGGATGTAGCTCAGTGCTTAAGCACCCCTGAGTTCAATCCCCAGTACCAAAAAAGAAAATTACCAAAAATAAGACATTCATAGTGAATACATTAACTAAACTACAGAATTTATTTGGATCTCCAAGTTTTCCCCATAATATTCTTTTTCTGTTTTAGGATCAAATACAGGATTCCAAATTCAATTAATTGTCATGTTTCCTTAGTTTCTAATCTGACGGTTACTCAGGGTTTTGTTTGTTTGTTTGTTTGGTTGGTTTTTTTGGGGGTTTTGGTTTTTGATTTGTCTTTTTTTTTTTTTTTTTTTTTTTTTTTTTTTTTTTTTTTTTTTTTTTTTTTTTTTTGGTACCGGGGACTGAACTCAGGGGCACTCGACCACTGAGCCACATCCCCAGCCCTATTTTGTGTTTTTATGTAGAGACAGGGTCTCACTGAATTGCTTAGCGCCTTGCCATTGCTGAGGCTGGCTTTGAACTCGCGATTCTCCTATCTCAGCCTCCCTAAATGCTGGGATTACAGGCTTGAGCCACTGCGCCCGCTTTTGTTTTGTCTTTTGTGACCTTGAAACCTGTATGTGTGTGTTAGTGGGGATGGAAGCCAGGGTCTCACTCAAGGCCAGTGGTCAACCACTAAGTTACACCCCCAGCCTGACCTTGAAGCTTTTTAACAACAGTGGTCTGTTATTTTGAGGTGCTCCTTTGAGTTTGCTATGTTCTTGTAATTGAGGTTATGCATTATTGGACGGGACTGAGATGATACGCTCTTTTCAATACATCACAGCAACGGATGGGTGGTATCTATATCACTTATGATTTTAACTTTGACCCCTCGATTACAGTGGACTCTTCTCTGGTTTTCTCCAGTAATGGTACAATTACTACTTTCCCTATGTAATTAATAAATAGTTTGGGCGAAATACTGCAAATATCCTTTTTTTGGGGAGGAGGTGCTGAGATTCACCCCCAGCCATTTTTATTTTGAGACAGGTTCACTCTAAATTGCCCAGTCTGGCCTCAAACTTGCAATCCTTCTGCCTCAGCCTCCTGAGTCACTTTGATTACAGCTATGTGCCACTGTCTGGCTCAAATATCCTGTCTTTGCTTAAACTTTGCTCACTAATTTTGACATGTGATATTCTAACTGTGGATTTTCTATTTATCTCATTCCTTCTACATGTACTAATGAAATTCAACTGCTGCAAAGAATTGTCTCTTCTCTCCAATTTATTTATTTTCTTTTTTTAAATCAGTATGGATTCATGGGTTTCCATTTAATTCGGAGGGTGCAATCCAATCCTGTCATTATTTATTTGCTCAGGTTGTTCTAACTCCCACTGGAAGCTCCTTCTGGTTGACCCTTGCCCTTTCAACATTGCTCATTGATTTTGGGTTTGGATTTTAGCACTTCTAGACTTTCTAGACCACAAAATGCTCTAGGCTCAACTTGTATTTTCCCTGCCGAAGCCCTGAAATCTGTCTCTGCAAGATTATTGAAGAATGGTATTTAGATATCAAAATCTGGATGCTAGGTGGGTCCATCACTACTAGGATATCTCTGCTTCTAGTTCCTTTCAGTACATAAAGCTAGGAAATACACATAATATCTATCCCATGCACTCATACATTTACATTTATTTCTGCATATATTCATGTGGGGTTTTTTTTCTTTTTAAAAATTTTCTTTGAGTCAGGGTCTTACTATGTTGCCTGGGCTGGCCTCAAACTCCTGGGTTCAAGTGATCCTCTTGCCTTAGCTTCCCTAGTAGCTAGGACTGCAGCACACATCACGGGGCCAGGCTCTATTTATGTGTTTATAAAAGGAAAATAATGAGTGCAACTCCAATCTGGAACCTCAAGATTCAATCTGGCCACTTCACTTTTCTTATCTGTCACAGCATGAAACCTGACTTCCATTATCTACAATAATAAATTATTTTGTTCAATCCTAGTTAATCATAAATCAATTTGGAATTACTAAACCATACCTCTATGAGAAATAAATTTGCCAACTACAGTACAAAGGTTGTACACATTTTTGTTTTGTGGTTCTGGTGGTGTCAAACCCAAGGCCGTATAGTAGGGTTAAGCAAGCCCTCTACCATCAAGTACCACCCCAGCCCCAGACAGTCTTTTTTAAAGTCTTTCAGTATCTACTTGAAACACTTCCCAACCTACTTAGATCTGCTCCTTTTCTCCTCACCATCTTCAGGGTAGTTTTGTGATTCATTTGTAATACGGTTGTATTAACTTCCCCCAGCCCTCATTCCAATTTTCCCCCCCAGGGCTGAGGACCCAACCCAGGGCCTTGCGTGTGCTAGGCAAGCACTCTGCCACTGAGCTAAATCCCCAACCCCCTCATTCCAATTTTTTCTCCATGTTCTGGCTAATATTTTTAAAATTACAATCAGTAAAATTTCATCACTGTAGGGTACAGTTTTACAAACATTGACAATGCAGAGGGATGCGTATTCACCACTACAGTTTGATAAAGAATATTTGCATCCCCTCAAAATTTCCTCATGTTGCCCCTTTACAGTCAACCTCTCCCTTTAGCCCCCTAACCCATGGCCACCGCTGATATGCTTTCCAAGTTTTATCTTTTCAGGAATGTCATACAAGTGGAATAATACAATGTGAGTCCAAATATACTAATTAGAATTCATTCATGATATTGTGTGAATAGACAGTTTGTTCTTTTTTGATTGTTGAGTAGTATTCCATCATACAAATGTACCACTGTTTTTTCGTCCATTCAACAGACATTGGAATACATGTATCCAATTGTATCCAATTTTTCTTCTAATACATTTATTGTTATAAATTCCCTCCCAAGCATTGCACTAGCTGTATTCCAAAAATTTTTATATTTTAAAATTTTTATTTTATTTAATTCAAAATATTCTTTAAATGGATTGACTCATCCTATTTGATCCATGGATTGTTTTAAAATATTCAAATGTATGAGAACTTTCCAGATATCTCTCTGTTATTGTTTTCTAGCTTAATTCTCCCATGGTCTGAAAACACACTACATGATTTCTATTCTTTTTTTTTCTTTAGTAAAAAAGAACTCAGGGGTACTCGACCACTGAGCCACATTCCCAGCCCTATTTTGTGTTTTATGTAGAGACAGGGTCTCACTGAATTGCTTAGTGCCTTGATGTTGCTGAGGCTGGCTTTGAACTCGTGATTCTCCTGTCTCAGCCTCCCTAAGTGCTGGGATTACAGGCTTGCACAACCGTGCCCCTGACTGATTTCTATTCTTTTTAATGTGTTCAACTTTGGTGTTTTATGACCCAGAATATGGTACATTTGGTGAAATGTTCTACTTGTGATTGAAAAGAATGGGTATTGAGTTTTGTTTTTTGTGGGTTTTTTTTGGAAGTACTGGGTATTGAACTCTGGGTCTTGGACATGCTTGGCAAGTGCTTTACCACTGAAGCTACATCCAGTCCCTGGTGTTGTTTTATAAGTAAAAATTAGGTCTAGTTGGTTGATAGCATTGTTTTTTGTTTGTTTGTTTGGTACTGGGGATTGAACTCAGGGGCACTCGACCACTGAGCCACATCCCCAGCCCCATTTTGTGTTTTATGTAGAGACAGGGTCTCACTGAGTTGCTTAGCGCCTCGCCATTGCTGAGGCTGGCTTTGAACTCACGATTCTCCTGTCTCAGCCTCCCTAAGTGCTGGGATTACAGGCGAGCGCCGATAGCATTGTTCATGTCCATATATCCTTACTGATTTTCTGCCATTTGTTCTTTTAAGTACTGAGAGGCAAGTGTTGAAATCTCTAACCATCTATTTCTCCTTTCAGTTATCACTTTTTGTCCTGGGTGATGCCTACAGTGTCTCCTTTCAGCAGAGAAGGCCTCCTGAATCTCTGCAGGCTCCATCTGAGGCAAACCAAATACTGTGGGATCCATGCAAGAAGCAGAAACAGAAGTCAGTTTCCTCATATTCCTAGTTAGTACCAAATGGAGAAGTATCATGACTCCAAAAATGTTTTACCCTATATCCAAGGATAACATGCTTTTCTTCCATCAATATTCACTGGAAAGATCAGGCTAAGAGTCACTCCCTTGTGCTCCCAGAGAACCCTTTCCTTCCCTGATCATCTCACAGCACATGGAACTGTCATGACCCTCCCTATGCATGAGCTGGGCTGTGAGCACCACCGGGATGGGTCTACCTCACACTCAGTTGTATTCCTACCACTCAGCCTAATGCTGGTGTACAGTGGATACATAACAAAAATGTACTACATGGAGAAGGAGTAAATTCAAGGTAGGTGTATCAGTGTCTAACTGGTACCAAGCACTGTGTTCAAAGTCATAGAAAAGCAGTTTCCCAAGATTTTTGGAGTTAGAAAGACAGGAAGCAAGCTGGCATGGAATTTACAAGGATTTTTAAAAATTATCTATCTTAAGCACCATTTCATAAAATAAATTTCAACTCTATAAAACCAAAAAGCACATAGTAAGATTATTTCCTTTTATGAAAAACTCCCTACATCGTTCTTTTTTAAAAATCTGACTTTCCAGCTAATCAGTCAAAACAATTGATTGGCTCCTATTCACAGAAGGGCCATTACAACCCACTGGTATAGAAGAGAAACAAAGTGTGGAGATGTCACTATTCTATAAACTGTACCATAGAGTAAGAGTAATAAAAATGACGCCATGGACAGCCTAGCATCAAACTGTGCGGTCCTGTGCGGTGCTGGTTCCCCGTCCTTCACATAATAGAAAGATAGGCGTGCTTGATGTCTCTAGGGAACGAGTCTCAATCTGCTGTGCAACTCGTGCAGCTGTATAGGGGTTTGCTGTTTACCAGGTGCAATTGTATAGGGGTTTGCTTTTTACCAAGTGTGTTAGGTGCATTGCCTGATTTAGTTCTTACAATAACCTTGTGAAATATAAAGCTATTATGACTCCTATTTTACAGATAGATGCACAAAGATGTTCGGAAAGATTTACCTTTCGTGAACAATTTTCCCAAGGTGACACACATAGTCCTAATAACTGACCGAGCACAGAGCATGAAAGTTCGAACCAGACCTTTAAACCCAGGGCTCTGTCCCCATATCCTGCTGCCTGTCTGGAAAATGAGGAATCAAGAAATGTCAACAAAGACGGGTGTCTCCCACGGATACTGTAACATTCCAGTGGGATAAGTTGGTCCCACACTCTCTTCCAGAATGCTGAAGCATCTGTGTGAAGCTGTAAGAGTGGAGCTAAGAAAAGCATGGGAGAGGGCGTGGCCCGGCCCGATCCAGGGGGCGTGGGCGCATCGGGGGCGTGGCCTACGACAGCGCGTCGCCACGAGGCGTGGCTTCCCGTGACCCCCGCGGAGCCGGCCGGCTTGGCCCGCGGTTGAGCAACGGCGCTACAGGGCCATGGCGGACTGCGGGCCTCTCACTGGAGGCGCGGCTCGGCGGCCGCTGCACTCGGCCCAGGCAGTGGACGTGGCCTCGGCCTCCAGTTTCCGGGCCTTCGAGATACTGCACTTACACCTGGACCTGCGGGCAGAGTTCGGGCCGCCGGGGCCGGGCCCTGGGAGCCGGGGGCTGAACGGCACTGCGGTCCTGGATCTGCGCTGCCTGCTGCCTGAGGGCGCCACCCAACTGCGGCTCGACTCGCACCCGTGCCTCGAGGTGACGGCGGCGACGCTGCGGCGGGAGCGGCCCGGCTCGGAGGAGCTGCCCGCGGAACCTGTGCCTTTCCACACGCTGCCCTTCTCGCATTATGGCCAAGCCCTGTGTGTGGACTTCCCGCAGCCCTGCCATGCCGCCGAGCGCTTCCAAGTGGTGCTCACCTACCGCGTCGGGGAGGGACCCGGGGTGAGTGCGCCCCCCGGTGTCCAGCCCTGGTCCCTGGCCTCTCCCGGTGTCTTCCTGCCCCTCTTCCGGCCTTGGAGCCGCGCCTGGAGGCTCTGTACTAAACCCGAGGGAGGGGAAAGGAAGAGATGTTCACAGCACTACTCCGGAGCGCCCCCAGTTTCCCTAGTGACCCCGCAGCTCCCTCTGAACTCCCGGGACCCTGACCGCTGCAGCCACCGTGCGTTTCGCTTGGCCTTTGCGTCCTTTCTGCCTCTCCTCCCTTAGGGGCTTGTCTAGATCACCCCAAATTCCCTCTCGTCACACACATATCCAGTATTCCATGTGCCTTTCTGGATAAGGAACTGTTCATACACCGAACTTAATACTGTAATGGGACTTTTAGGCTTAGGTCCCTATTATCAGGGACATACTTTATTTCTGTGTTATTCTGGACAGTGCTGGTTAATTAGCCAGATGCTGATTCTGTCCTTTATTCTGTGTGCCCTTCTAGTTCCACAGGCTGAAACAAACCTGAAGCCCAGATAATTAGTTTTGTTTCATCCTATGTAGTTCTGGATTTGATTAACAGAAGAGTTTGAGTAAAAATGAGAACTGGGATTAGAATGTTCTAAGCTTTATAATAACTTGGCCTTCTCACTGCTGGTGAACTCGTCTTAAATTTTTTGGAGCAAATATTGGAAATATGAGGATGGAAAATTATGTGGTGTACCTCTTTTATAGTCAGGCAGTCCTTGGTGGAGAGGTCTTAGGCTGTGGCTGCTAGTTATTTTTCGGGGTGAATTACAAGTTTTACAGTGGGCAGTTGAAACTTGCTTATCTAGCTAGTAGTTAGTTCCCCTTTGCTCTTAGAACTGGTCCAAAGAACAGTTCTATACCTGTGGTTCACCATTGGAAGAACAAAAATTAATCTTGTGATAGGACTTGTTTGAAAATGAAAGTCCAAAGCACGTGATGCAAACTAGCCTGGAAGGAGAAAGAAAACCCCAGGGCCCTGTGGGGAAACGTAACCTTTCTTGGTGTCTTTGGTTCCTCTGTTATATCCTGGTTCTTGATTTTTGGCAGGAAGTAAAAATTAAACCCCTCCCTGAATTTGCCTACTAAAAGTGGCACTTCAACAGCAGAATTGAATTTCATTTAAGACATAATGGCAGAGATTTGTGCTTTACAAAGAACTGTCCTTTGCTCTGTGAAGTTCTTCATTTATGGCACTTGTATGTATTCTTTCCCTCTGATCCTATCATTCTGATGTGGGTTCTCACCTTAATCACCCTAGCACCCTCTCCCTGACTTTAGACTTTCTATAGTGTATGTACTGCCAGGTTTCTTCATTCCATTGTCTTCAGATTGTTAAAAAGAGGGCTGGGGTTATGGCGCAGTGGTAGCCTGCTTATCTAGCACGCGGGAGGCCCTGGGTTCAATCCTCAGCACCACATAAAAATAAAAAAAAAGAAGCCGGGCGCGGTGGCTCACGCTTGTAATCCCAGCACTCAGGGAGGCTGAGACAGGAGAATCGCGAGTTCAAAGCCAGCCTCAGCAATGGCGAGGTGCTAAGCAACTCAGTGAGACCCTGTCTCTACAAAAACACAAAATAGGGCTGGGGATGGGGCTTAGTGGTCGAGTGCCCCTGAGTTCAATCCCCAGTACCCCAAAAAATAAAAAAATTAAAAAAAATAAATAAATAAATAAATAAAGATATTGTGTCCACCTACAATTAAAAAAAAATAAATATTTAAAAAAAAAGAAAGAAAGAAAGAAAAGAAATAGCAAGCCCCTGCCTCAAAATTTAAAAAATAATTTAAATAAATAAACCCAAAACTGAAGCAGATGATGAAAAAGGAATTTTGGCAAAGGAGATGATGGCCAGTATTTACTAAGATGTGCCAGACACTAGTCTAATTACTTCACAAAGTTAAGTGAGATGCCTTTAAGTGCTCAATAGAGTACCTACTACATAGTGAGTACTCTTAGGACTGTTTGTTCTTGTTGCCAACTCATCTTTTAATTAACAGACTTTATTTTAAAAAAGATTAAAACAAAAATTGAGTAGATAGTACAGAGTTCCCATATGTACATACAGTTTCCCCTATTAGCTTTTTACATTTGTATGACATATCTGATAAAATTAATGAGCCAATACTGGTATGTTATTATTAACTCTATTTTTTTTCAGATTTCCTTAATTGGGGGGGGCTTACTGGGGATTGAACTCAGGGGTACTCGACCACTGAGCCACATCCCCAGCCCTATTTTGTATTTTATGTAGAGACAGGGTCTCACTGAGTTGCTTAGTGCCTCACTGTTGCTGAGGCTGGCTTTGAACTCGTGATTCTCCTGCCTCAGCCTTCCAAAGTTCTGAGATTACAGGCGTGCACCACCATGCCCGGCTATATTTTGTGTTTTATGTAGAGGCAGGGTCTCCCTGAGTTTGCTTAGTGCCTCACCGTTGCTGAGGCTGGCTTTGAACTCGTGATCCTCCTGTCTCAGCCTCCCAAAGTGCTGGGATTATAGGCCTGCACCATCGCGCCTGGCTAGATTTCCTTAATTCTTAATGTCTTTTTATGTTCTAGGATCCCATCTAGAATACCACATATAGTTAGCTGGTGTGTAGCCTTAGGTTTTTCTTGGGACTGGACAGTTTTTCAAACTTTCCTTGTTTTTTGTGACCTTGACAGTTTGGAGGAGTGTTGATCAGATATATTGTATAGTGACCCTCCACTGGAATTTGTTTG
Organism: Geosciurus inauris; assembly: GCA_004024805.1. Taxonomy (NCBI): domain Eukaryota; kingdom Metazoa; phylum Chordata; class Mammalia; order Rodentia; family Sciuridae; genus Geosciurus; species Geosciurus inauris. Next base: position 101,265 of record PVHX01005567.1, on the reverse strand, counting down.
ATGTTTTTCTCATGATTAGATTGGGATCATGGATTTTTGAGCAGAAATTCACAGATGAGATGCTGTTCACATATGTTCACATCATATTGAGGTTGTATAGTACTGCGATGATTTCTGACTGTTGCTGTTGATCTCGGTTGCCAGGCTAAAGCAGTATATCTCAGTCTTCTCTACTGCAGAGTTATCTCCCCGTTTCCATACTATATTGTGTCTGTTGGAAGGTGACTACATTTTTCATATTCACAGATAAAAACTCAAGCAGAGAAAAAATCTAACATCCCAATGTGCTTTCTTTTTTTTTTAAATGTTTATTTTTATTTTTTTTTAGTTGTAGGTGACAGAATATCTTTATTTTATTTTTATGTGGTGCTGAGGATCGAACCCAGTGCCTTATGCGTGCTAGGTGAGCACGCTACCACTGCGCCACAATCCCAGCCCCCCAATGTGCTTTCTTAAAAATAGGCCTCAAATGCTTCTGTATTTGAAGCCCTTCATTATATCTGCCCAGGCCTGCCTACCACCTCCTACCACTCTCTAGCAAAACCTTCTGCTAATTGCCAAAGCCTGTTCCACACACCCTCTGCCCCAGGGCTGCCTGGTTTCTCCTTTTCCTGCCACCTCACTCCTGCTTGGCTTTGAAGCCCCAACCAAGAAAGTTTTGTTTCACTTTCCTGGAATGAAATGTAATCTTGAAATGAAATGAAAGCTTGAAATGAAACCTTCAATGAAATGAAACCTTCCTGGAATAATGTAATCCATTTCTAAATTCTCAATGGTATTGGGTGCTGACACATTCCCTCCTACCCACTCAGATATATCTATGCTGTAAGTGACCTTTTATTGTGGGCAGAAATAGGTTTATCATCATTCAGATTTCCCCTAGATTTAAGGGCTAACAGAAAACAAATCAAGAGTGCTGGACACAGTGGTGTAGACCTGTAATCCCAGCTACTTGCAGGGGCTGAGGCAGGAGGATCACAAATTTGAGGTCTGATTGGACACTGTAGCCAGACCCTGTCTCAAACTTTTTAAAAGGGGCTGAGGATGTAGTTCAGTGGTAGAGTGCTTGTCTAGCGATAGTCATCAGGTACTGTGGTGCATACTTTAGGAAAATTGTTTGAGTCCAGGAGTTCAAGGCTAGCCTGGGGAGATAGCAAGAGTTCATCTAAAAAAAAAAAGAATCATATAGCCAATGCATATAATATAAAATAAAATACATTTATGCTGAAAAGATAACCTTGAGCAATGGAGAACTGACTCATAGTTTGATTCTGCTTTTCTTTGTCTTATTACAAGTCCCAATACAGTTGCTTGTGTTTGATATGAAAACTACTCCAGTGAGAAGAACACAGAGGAAGAAGACAGAGTGATGGGGTCAGGGGCTAGGAGTGGGATTCCTGAGATGACTCCTGGGATACAGTAAAAACTGGATCCTTGGTGGTGGCTCTGCCTTGTGAGAGGATGTCATACCATGGTGTGGATTCCAGGAGAGATTAAATACACAGTAGAACTGTCCAGTTAGAGCCCAATCAACTGGCAGAAGGATTTTAAAAATTACCTGAGGGTTTTTTTTTTTTTTTGTACTGGAGATTGAACCCAGGAATGAGCTACATACTCAGTACCACCACCACCCCCCACTCCCCCACCACCACCCCCAGTTTTTAAATTTTGAGACCAGTTCTCACTAAGTTGTCCAGGCTGGTCTGGAACTTGCCAAGGCCTCGAATGTGCCGTCTTCTTGCCTCAGCTTCCCAAATCACTGGGAAGAATTCCCTGAGGTTTCCCCATGCCAGCCAGCTCCTCTGTCTGGCTAGACTGAGTTCCTGTGAGAGATGTCAGTTCTAAAATGCTCTTCTGTTCCTTTAGGTTTGCTGGTTGTCTCCTGAGCAGACAGCAGGAAAGAAGAAGCCTTTTGTCTACACCCAGGGTCAAGCTGTCCTAAATCGGGCCTTCTTCCCTTGCTTCGACACTCCTGCAGTGAAATGCAAATATTCAGCTCTTGTTGAGGTAAGGAGATTAAGGTTAAGTGCACCTGCCCTCCAAGATCAAGAATATAATTTTAGCCTGGCACAGTGGTGTGCTCCTGTAGTCCCAGCTACTTTGGAGGCTGAGGTAGGAGATTGCTTGCACTCAGAAGTTCAAAGCAGAAGCCGGCCTGGGCAACATAGTATGATCTCTGTTTAAAAAAAGAAAAAAAAAAAGAAAAAAATATGTGTGTGTGTGTGTGTGTGTGTGTGTGTGTTTAAAATTTCAGATTTATCAGATCACATTTTAGTTGACAAATTATTATCCGTCCAGTAGTACCTCTGAAAGATTGTATCCTCTTTAACTTTTCTACCTATGGAAGTTTTATATAGCTTTATAAATCCCATAAGTTTAGCACAGGTTTACTCTTTTTTTTTTTTCTTTTGGTACCGGGCATTGAACTCAGGGGTACCTGATCACTGAGCTACACCCTCAGCCCTATTTTGTGTTTTATGTAGAGACAGGGTCTCACTGAGTTGCTTAGTGCCTCGCTGTTGCTGAGGCTGGCTTTGAACTCACGATTCTCCTGTCTCAGCCTCCCCAAGTGCTGGGATTACAGGTGTGTGCCACCGTGCCCGGCTTGTGGTGCTTGTTATTTTTCAGCTTTTTTTTTTTTGTGGTGCTGGGAATTGAACTCATGAACTTGTGTATGCCAAGCAAGCACTCTCCCAACTGAGCTATATCCCCAGCCCACAAGTTTACTTTCTTGAAGCCTGTGTTCTCTAAAATGGATTCTGGGTCATTATCATCATCATGAAGGACACACTGTTCTTCAGGCTAGTCAGAAGGAGACTGTCTGGGTTGGCCCTCCTAAGCTTTTTCTGTTGCCAGGTCCCAGATGGCTTCACAGCTGTGATGAGTGCAAGTACCTGGGAGAAGAGAGGTCCAAATAAGTTCTTCTTCCAGATGTGTCAGCCTGTCCCTTCTTATCTGATAGCTTTGGCCATCGGAGATCTGGTTTCGGCTGAAGTTGGACCCAGGTAGGAGACAAAGACCCCACAGGCAAGGTTGGTTTGACCTTGGAGTCAAGGAAGACTGTGACCAGTGGACCACTGGGGTGGTTCTTGGGATAGCATGGGATCCTGTACCTGTGTCTAGAGCCCTTCTGCCGTGGAAGCAGAGTACAGCTTGGGGAAGGCACTCCTTTTCTCTCCTCCCTTCCCCTGTTGTCTTCTCCTCCAGGCTCCCTTTCTCCAGTTCTAAACCTTCTTTCTGGAATGAGATCACAGTCCTGCTTAGCAGTAGGACTGTCCTGTCCTGGGCTGCTTTTCAGAGTGATATTGGAACTTGGGTGGCAGTTTTGGAAGATTGATCTTTAATAGTATCTTTAAATTCTAAATGCCTTCTAGCAACTATATTCACTATTTTTTGGCAGTACTGGAAAGGGCATGCTATCATGGAGCTACATCCCCAGCCATTTTTATTTTATTTTTACTTTTAGACAGGTTCTCACTAAGTTCCCCATGTTGGCGTCTAACTTGTGATCTTCCTATCTCAGCCTCCTGAGTTGCTGGGATTACAGACCTGTGTCACAGGGCCCAGCTACTGTAGTAATTTTTTTTTGTACCAGAGATTGAACTGAGGGGCACTCAACCACTGAGCCACACATCCCCAGCTCTTTTCTTATTTTTTATTTTGAGGCAGGGTCTTGTTAAGTTGCTGAGGGCCTTGCTAAATTGCTAAGGCTGGCTTTGAACTTAAAATCCTCCTGCCTCAGCCTCCCTAGCCGCTAGGATTATAGGTGAGTGCCACTGTGCCCTGCCACTGTAGTATTTAAAAAAAAAATCTTTGTGGTAAATCTTCCCATTTTTCTTTAACACTTAATTCCGGAAAATACACAATTTTGATTTCATTATTTCCCTCTAGAGAGGGAGGGGTCTTTATCTGCTGCAGATCCATGTATCTAAACTTAGGGTGACATATACCTCCATGAAATTAGATGGATTTGGTAGAGACAGATTTTGTAAGGTTTCCTGAAACAAGAAATTTTACCAAGAGTATAGGTGTTTTCCTGGATGTCATATTATCTACCACTACAGCTTATTCCTGATGTGAAGGGATCAAAGATTGGACCTCAAAGCTAAGGCCCTTTTCCTGGCTCTGTTGCTGTTTTTATCTCTGGCCCTGCTCTCCATTCCTGGAGGTGGTGGTGTCCTCAACAAGGTTCATTACAAGCTTCAGAGTTCGTAACTGGGCAGGGATCGTGAATCTTAGTTCCTGGGTATCAGATGGAATAATAGAATTCTATTGGTGTCTGCTTCCAGCAAACACACTCAAAACAATGCCAGTCCTAGGGGCTGGGATTGTACCTCAGCGGTAGAGCGCTTGCCTTCCATGCGTGAGGCCCTGGGTTCGATCCTCAGCACCACATACAAACCAATAAAATAAAGACATTGTGTCCATCTACAACTAAAAAAAAAGAAGAAAAAAATGCCAGTCCTAAAAGATAAGGTCTAATCTTCTTCCTAATAGGCAGTGCCATAGATAATCTAAGGGATAAAAAGAAAAGATAACCTAAGGGATGTCATCTTTGCAATAGACAGGGAAATAAAGGAATGTCATTTTGAGAATATATTTACCCTTACTAAAGTTCTATTAGTAAAAGTGTGAGGATTTTTTTTTTTTGTACTAGGGATTGAACACTACTAAATTGCTAAACACTACTAGTTGCTAAATTGCTAAGGCTGGCTTTTAACTGGTGATCCTCTTGCCTCAGCCTCCTGAGCAGCTGGGATTATAGGAGTATGCCACTGCCTACCTGAGAGAACTTTAATGGACAATGAGAGAATAACAAATTCTAAACATATGGAATGATAATGTTTTGTTTTATTTTTTGGATGTGTTGTAAGAAAATGATAACACAGTATATCAAACTAGGTGACAAAATCTAACTTCTGGTGGTGACTTTTTCCTTCCCTTCGTAGATGGATGGTCCCTGCTTCATGGGTCTCATCTTAAGGTCTCATGGAGTATGTTAAATGGTAAGGTCTGGCAAAATGTGCCACCTATCTCCACTACTGTTACCTTGGGAAGAGAGTCCTGGGCAGAAAAGGGTTAGTGATATACACCGGAAGGTCCTTTTGTATATGACCTCTTCTAGTCCTCACCCAGTCTCCACGGGGATGGTGGTATTGTGTCTCTTTTGTAGATAGGTAGACCAAGGCACTAGTATACTAACTTGACCCCTGAATTCTGGGGTCAGCTTCTCCTTGGATTCAGTAAATGGTCTTATACTGACAATCACCTGCCCTCTCAGCCTTGGCTTTCTGTTGGACTGGATCTTCTTGTTTCTTTTTGTTTCCTTCTTTTTATTTTTGTTTTCCTATTTTTTTTATTAAGAAAAATTTAAATGTACAGAAAATTGAAAGAATGAGACATTAAATATCTGTGTGCTTATTCATTTTGTCATATCAGTTTTATTTATGTGTGGGTTTGTTTTCATTTGTTGCAGACCATTTAAAGTAAATCAGAGTGCCTCTGTTAGGAGTAAAGCCATTCTTCCTTAATTGTGAAGAATAAAGGCATAGTACCATTATCATACCTAGGACAATTAGCAATTTTATATTAACATTAATAGGTTTATCTCTTAGGGTTTCTTTCATTTCCAAGGATGCTATTATTATTATTATTATTATTTTGGGTACCAGGGATTGAACTCAGGGGCACTCGACCACTGAGCCACATCCCCAGCCCTGTTTTGTGTTTTATGTAGAGATAGGGGCTCACTGAGTTGCTTAGCGCCTCGCCATTGCTGAGGCTGGCTTTGAACTCGCAGTTCTCCTGTCTCAGCCTCCCTAAGTGCTGGGATTACAGGCTTGCGCCACCGCGCCTGGTTAGATGCTATTATTAGAATTCTTTCTTAGCCGGTTAGTCCTATGGTAGTACATGCCTGTAATCCCAGCCACTCTGGAGACTGAGGCAGGAGGATTATAATTGGAAGCCAGCCTCAGCAATTTAGAGACTTGAGGTCTTGAGACAGCAAGACTCTGTCTCAAAATTTAAAAAAAAAAAAAAGGTCCTGGAGATATAACTTGGTGGTGGAGTGCCCCTGGGTTCAATCCCTAGTAGCATAAAAAACAAACAGAACACACACAAGAAAGAATCATTTCTTCAGCTGTTCTGTAAATAGGAAGAAGGAAACTTAACATTTATGTCACTGTATGAAGACCTTTTGTATGCTTTGTTTTGCATTTTTCCATACTGGGTGCTGAACTTGGGGCACTCTAACACCAAACTATACTCCCAGCCCTTTTTATTTATTTATTTATTTATTTATTTATTTATTTATTTATTTATTTGGTGCTGGGGATTGAACTCAGGGGCACTTGACCACTGAGCCACATCCCCAGCCCTATTTTGTGTTTTATGTAGAGACAGGGTCTCACTGAGTTGCTTAGTGCCTCGCCATTGCTGAGGCTGGCTTTGAACTCGTGATTCTCCTGTCTCAGCCTCCCAAAGTGCTGGGATTACAAGCGTGAGCCACCACGCCCGGCTTTTATTTATTTTTTATTTTGAGATAGGATCTTGCCAAGTTGCTCTGGCTGGCTTTGAACTTGTGATCCTCTTTCTTCAGCCTCCTGAGGAGCTGGGATTACAGGCCACTGTGCCCAGCTTGCATGCTGTCTTAGTTAATCTTTATCACTTATTGATGAACAAGGAAACTGAGGCTCAGGGAGGTTAAATAACTTTTTCAAGATCGCACTCAGTGTTGAAGCCACAGACTTCAGCTTTGCAGGTTTAGATCCTGTTACCTCAAGGCAACAGGTGCAGGTGATCTGATCTTGCATCTCCTGTCTCTGTGGCTGACCACACTATCACATTTATTTGGCTCAAATACGGACCAAGGCCAGTTTTTTACAGGTGCTTTTAGGCTTGGGTCTCTGCAGGAGTGTCCTCACACCCTCTGCTTTTTCTGTGCTCTTACTGTTAGGAGCCGGGTGTGGGCAGAACCCTGCCTGATTGAAGCTGCCAAGGAGGAGTACAATGGGGTGATAGAAGAATTCTTGGCTACAGGAGAGAAGCTTTTTGGACCCTATGTTTGGGGAAGGTATGGTATCACACTGACAAATGTGTTTTCTTAAACTGAGTCCCTGCTTCCCATTCTGCCTTCTGGGGCTACTTCCCTTCCTTCTATCTCCTAGAGCAAGGTTTCCTTGATCCCAGAAGCAAAGGAGAGGAGGTAGAGAAGAGAAAGGATGAGCCAGGCTCCTGGTAGTGGCTGAGAGGGGACTCCAGAAGGGAAGGTTCTTTAGGTGATAAAAATCTACTGCCACATGCCGGGTGCAGTGGTGCATGCCTGTAATCTCAGAACTTTGGAAGGCTGAGGCAGGAGAATCAGGAGTTCAAAGCCAGCCTCAGCAATGGCGAGGCACTAAGCAACTCAGTGAGACCCTGTCTCTAAATAAAATACAAAATAGGGCTGGGGATGTGGCTCAGTGGTCGAATACCCCTGAGTTCAATGCCTGGTAACCCCCCAAAAAATATCTACTGCCGCATTAGAGATGGAGAGACTCAGCCAGAGCCTTTGTTGATGAGCCTTTCCTCCTGGTGGGAAGTTATCCACTCTCCATTTTGTCCTTTCACATCTTTAGACTTTAGGCTTCTTAGATATACTCTGGTATTTGTGACCCCAAGTTGGCCCCCTGTGAGCTAAGTGTGACAGGACCAAGAGTATACTCACCCCATGCTTTGGCAGACAGAATTGGAGCACTAGGAAAGGGGAGGCCGAGGACAGGGGAGCCCAGCCCACTAGAGAAGGCTGAGGAGCTGGGCTTCATTTCTGCCTGAAATCACGCTCTGCGTATTTAGCGACTACAGCCCTTAGGACTTGCAGTGGGATGGGGAAGGCCACTTCAGGGAAGTGAGGTCTGCTGCAGGGAGCCAGGACCTCTCTGTGACCTTCCAGTTTTTTGGCAGGTATGACTTGCTCTTCATGCCACCATCCTTTCCATTTGGAGGAATGGAGAACCCATGTCTGACCTTCGTCACCCCCTGCCTGCTAGCAGGGGACCGCTCCTTGGCTGATGTCATCATTCATGAGATCTCCCACAGTTGGTTTGGGAACCTGGTCACTAATGCCAACTGGGGGGAGTTCTGGCTCAACGAAGGCTTCACCATGTATGCCCAGAGGAGGATCTCCACCATCCTGTTTGGTAAGGCGCCAGCCTCCCAGGCAACCTGCTCCCGTTCCTCACTGTGAGGCCAGTGCCGTCTCCTTTAGGGGTACAGGACACAGGGGAGTGTGAAGAGAGGAGGACGTAGTGCAGAAAGCTCAGATGAAAGGTGATGCAGGGCTGGTGGACTAACATTGTTTTTAAGTAGGTAATTCCTGCCCCACTTCCTGCCGCTAGAGATCGTGGAAGCCACGGTTTATACCGACCAAATGGACTCACAGTGAAAGTGCTCCCGTCTAAGCTGCAACCACACACCATGCTCACTCCTGCCTGGGCCAGGCCACCCCTGTGGGAGAGTTGCCCCGAGTGTTCATCCAGGAGGCTGGCTAGTTTTGAGTGACTCATAAAATCATTGTCATCATTATCTTCTCTTAATCACCTCTATGCCAGCTTTGTCCTAGGTGCTTTATAAAAAATAACTTGGCAAGTGTGGTTATGCACACCTATAATCCTAGCTATTCAGGAGGCTGAGGCAAGAGAATTACAAGTTCAAGGCCAGCCTTGGCAATTTAGACTCAGTCTCAAAAAATGAAAAGGGCTGGAGATGTGGCTCAGTGGTAGAGTGCCCCTGGGTTCAATCCCCAGTATGGGGGTAAGGGGCATAATTTGCTGTGTGCCATGGAGCACACCTATAATCCCAGTGACTTGGGAGGCTGAGACAGGCGGATCACAAGTTTGAGGCTAGCCTGGGCAACTTAGTGAGAGTTTGTCTCAAAACAAGAATCTATTTGGTATGTGTGGAAGAGCACAAAAAGAGAAAATTATCTATAATCTCATTATTCATGCATAACGAAGGTATATTCTTTCAAATTGTTTTTATGTATATATGTTATATGTGTGTATGAATTATCAAACTATCCATGGTTTTACAGCTGTCTTGCTTTAAGAGTCTTAAAGACTTGTTAAGTCATTAAATTTTGTCTGAGGGCCTAGGGATATAGCTTAGAATTAGAGTACTTGCCTAGCATGCCTGTGTGTATGTGCATACATGTGTATATGATATATATATGTATGTATGTATACACACATGCTACATACATATATATGCTATATACATATATATGATATGTATACACATGGCTGTATAGTATGGGTGTTTCATGATTTATCGATCTCCAGTTGTTAAGATAGGTTATTCCCAAGCCGGGCATGGTGGCACACGCCTGCAATCCCGGCACTTGGGGAGGCTTAGGAGAATCTGGAGTTCAAAGCCAGCCTCAGCAACGGCGAGGCACTACGCAACCCAGTGAGACCCTGTCTCTACTTAAAACACAAAATAGGGCTCAGGATGTGGCTCAGTGGTCAAATACCCCTGAGGTCAATCCCTGGTACCAAAACAAAAACAAAAACAAACCCATAGGTTTGTTTGGCATTTTTATAAATACATATATGTTTTTGGTGGTGCTAGGGATCAAAACCAGGGCCTTGGGCATGCTTGGCAAATGCTGATACTGAGCTATATCCCCATCCCTCCACGGAAATATTTTGGCAAACATTTTTACCAAGAAATGTTAATTCATATCTGATATGACTTCAATAAGGATAAATTCAAAGAAACATAATTCTGGATCTAAACTCTTCATGTGTGTGTGTGGCAGGGACTGGGAATTGAACCTAGGGCCTCCTATTTGCTAAGCAAGCACTCTACCACGGAGCTGCATCCCCATCCCTTTTATATTTTTGTTTTGAGGCAAGATTTTGCTAAATTGCTCAGGCTAGCCTTGAACTTGAGATTCTCCTGGCTCAGCTAAGAGGCTAAGAGAGGCTTCAAGTAAGAATACCTTGTAAATGGCAGAGCTGGCTGGTTGAAAAACACAGTCCCCTTCCCCTCCACCATTCCTTCAGCATTTTTATGTTGTTTTCATTTATGTTTTATGGTACTAGGGATTGACTCAGGGTCTTGTGCAGGGTTCACTTGAACCTAGGCAGGTGTTCTACCACTGAGCTACAACTCCAACCTTTTTAATGTTTTTTTTTTGGTACTGGGGATTGTACTCAGGGGTACTTGACCCCTGAGCCACATCCCCAGCCCTATTTTGTATTTTATTTAGAGATAGAGTCTCACTGAGTTACTTAGCGCCTCACCATTGCTGAGGTTGACTTTGAACTCATGATTCTCTTGTCCCAGCCTCCCAAAGTGCTGGGATTACAGGCGTGTGCCACTGCCCCTGGCTGCCCTTCTAATTTTGAGTCATGATCTTAGCTAAATTTCTGAAGCCAGCCTTGAACTTACAATTTTCCTGCCTTAGCTTCCCAAATAGTTGGCATTATAGATGTACACCACTGTACCAGGCTCCCTCAGTTATTTTTAAAGCCATAAGGAGAGTTAGAGGTCTTTCAATTTTTTTTTTTTTTTTTTTTTGTGGTGCTGGGGATTGAACCCAGGGGCACTCTACCTGAGCCACACCCTTAGTCCTTCTTATTTTTTATATTGATAAGAGTCTTGCTTATTTGCCAAGACTGGGCTCCAGCTTGCCATCCTTCTGCCTCAGCCTCCTGAGTCACTAGGATTGTTTTGCTTTGTTTTTGTGGGACTGGGGATCAAGCCCATGCCCTTGCTCATGCTGTGCATGAGCTGTACCACTGAGCTACATTCCCAGCCCTGAGATCTTTAAAAATCTTGTGACTATTTCTTTTGTTTGACAAAAATAGTCAAATGAAAAATATTTTAAATTTTTATAGAAGATCCAATTGTTATGGAAAAATAAAAATAGATTGATAGGGAAAGGTAACTGTCAGGGAGGTGGTTCTCCCAGTCCTCCTGGGAAAAACCTACAACTTAATTAGCCCTGTCCTTATAGCCTAGAGCAACAGGGAGCTCGAGCTGAGTCATGGTCTCTGTCAGTGACCCTGTTTCCCCTCTGTCCTTGGGAGGGGACAATATTAAATTTCACACCACAAGGGGGCAGCACGGTGGTTTTTGTCAGGAAAATACACTTGGAAGTGGTGAGCAACTCTTGGGTTTTATGGTTTGTGTCCATTACAGGGGCTGCTTATACCTGTTTGGAAGCTGCTACTGGGCGGGCTCTGCTGCGGCAGCACATGGACATCACCGGAGAGGAAAACCCGCTCAACAAGCTGCGAGTGAAGATTGAACCAGGTCTGGGAGGCCGCTCAGCCTTCCCCTCTCCCCTAAATTGCACTGTAGCCCCAAGCTAGTCCAAATTTGTGTTGATCATTGCGTACTTAGAATAGCTTCTTTGGGAGGGAGGGGCCCTCCAGAGCTCTTTCCAGCCATCCCTGGCCTCTAAACTGACAACCCAACCATTTCAGCCAGATAGAAGTTCAGGCCAACTCTGTGCAGTTCACAGGTCCATACTTTCTCATTCCTTTTTTTAGGAATGCTTTCTCATTCCTTTTTTTTAAAGTACCAGGGATCTCACCTAGGAGTGCTTAACCACTGATAGACATCCCCAGCCCTTTTTATTTTTTATTTTGAGACAGGATCTTGCTAAGTTGCTTAGGGCCTTACTAAGTTTCTGAGACTGGCCTGGAATTTGTGATCCTCCTGTCTCAGCTTCCTGAATCTCTGGGATTACAGGTGTGCTCCACTGTGGCCGTCAGGGCTGTGAATTCTATAGAACACAGCCTCTTTTTTAAAAAAAATTTTTTGTGAACAGAAGACAGGACTGAGCATTAGACAAGTTTAGTGACTTGCCCAAGGTCATGCACCTAACCAGTTCTAGGTTCAGAGCTTTTCACTAATTTTTTTTTTAAGTTCCATGGATGACTAATGTAAAACCATTTTATGCAACTGCAGCTCATGCTCCTTGGTGCCTCTGACTATGGAAATGAACCTCTTGTACATTTATCAATGTACAAGTTGATAGTTTTAGTTAGTTTTAGTTAGAACAGTTGTGAAAACAACACGCTCTGGGAGGGGAGGTTAGTATGGAGAGGGTGACCAGTAGGGCTGGGAAAGACGCACTCCATGTTCCGTCCTAAGAGTCGATGGTCCCTGTCCAAGCAAAGCAGATCTCAGGAACAAGGAAATGTGTCAGTTCCTCTGGATGGCTGGTTTCTTTGTCCTCGTCTTAAGTCCACAGTTACTGACCCTCTAAGCTCTCCTTTGAAGTGCCTTGGGAGAGGCCAGAATGGATCTGGAAACCTGGGCCTTCCTGTCCATGGGGAAGCTGGTTTGATCTCTTGCAACATTAGTCTTTGAATTTGGATCCAGAGAAGAACAGTGAGGATGGTAGGTTATATATGTTCACATCCTGTCTGCTTTCTCTTCTGCCAGGTGTGGACCCAGACGATACCTACAATGAGACACCCTATGAGAAAGGTTTCTGCTTTGTCTCATACCTGGCCCACTTGGTGGGTGATCAGGATCAGTTTGACAGGTTTCTCAAGGTACAGTCAACTCTCAATGAGGGGAGAAGGATGAGGAGCAGATAAAGCAGCTGGGCAGAGTGCAAGGGTGGAGACAGGGGACGTGAGAGGTACGGGGCTGGAGAGGGCCCAAGAAATGGAGGGAGTCTGCTCCCCAAGCCATCCAGAGAGGCTAAAAGTCACCTCCCTTCCCACAGGCCTATGTGGATGAGTTTAAATTCCAAAGTATCTTAGCTGATGACTTTCTGGAATTCTACTTAGAATATTTCCCTGAGCTGAAGAAGAAGAGGGTGGATTCCATCCCAGGTAAGTGGAGGAACTGGCCCACAGGCTTCTAGGAGATAATGCAGAGTTAAATCTAGTTTATATTTGGAAACACCAAGGTGGGTGGGAAGACAGCTGAGTCAAAGTTATCTGGTAAGTGGCCCTTTAGGAAGCAAGCCCAGGTCCCAGCTCTGTTCCACAGAAGTGACTTCTCTTGGATGTGGGGCACAGCTCAGTGGTAGAGCATATGCCTAGTGTGCCAGGCCCTGGGCTCAGCACCAGTAATGACTGCAAAAAGATTTTTTTCGATTCCACTTGGCCTCATTTCCTCCTGTTTTGCTTCTTTACTCTTCCTGTGTGTCTTATTTTCCTCACGTCTAAACACATGTGATCATTGCCTTATCTCTACCCAGAGAGTTGCTCTTGCTGCCACTGCGCATACTAACATTCATAGGCAGGGCAGGGACAGCAGCCTTTGCTTTACCTACATGGTGTAGCCTTCTGTGGCCCTCTGAGCAAAGGAAAATGCCAGCGGCTGTCCTGCTGTCTGCTTGGGAGGTTCTGCCTCCTCAGAGAGGAGGGAATGTCCTGTCATGGGTGAGACAGTTCATTAGACACACCCCCGAGTCATGCTGTGAACTCTGAGTCACTCTCTTGGGGCTGCTCACGTCAGCCTCCTGTGACAGCTGTATTGGTGAGGCCCTGGGTAGCACCTCCTCTCTAGTCAGAGGCCTGCATTTGAAGGTCATGAGATTCTGTAGCTATCAATCGGTGACGATTCCTGAGTGCTTACTATGCACCAGGCAGTGTGCTAAGCTTTTAATGTGTATTTGCTCATTTAATCTTCCCAGCTGTCAAATAAGGTAGGGCCTGTCACCACCATTTTATAGATAAAACTGAGGCACCAAGACGTGAAGTAACGTGCTTGTAGCCTCCCAGCTAGTTAAGGGAAGAGCTGGGACAGTAACCCAAGGAGCTCCGTTTTGGTGCCCTGGTGCTTAAGCATGGTGCTGCTGCAGTGTTCAAGAGGGGAATGTGAACCTGAATACAGCTAGGAAACTGTCTGTCAACTTGGTTCTGATAACATAAGGTTAATTATAGAGCAAAAGAACAATAACAACAACAACAACACACTTTCACTGCTGGACCTGGTGGCATACACCTGTAATCCCAGCTACTCAGGTAGCTGAGGCAGGAAGAATCTCAAGTTCAAAACCAGTCTCAGCAACTTAGCAAGACCCTGTCTCAAAATAAAAGATAGAATGGAGATGAGCTCAGTGGTAGTGTGTCCCTGTGTTCAATCCCAGGTACCAAAAAACAAAAACACAGAACACTTTCACAGTAGAAGTAGTAACCGTTCGGTCTTTTTTTTTTTTTTTTTTTTTAAATATTGTTTTTGTTGTAGATGGACACAAATCTTTATTTTTTTATTTGTATGTGGTGCTGAGGATTGAACCCAGTGCCTCACACCTGTGAGGCAAGTGCTCTACCACTGAGCCACAACCCCAGCCCCCACAGTCCAGTCTTACTGTGGTATTCTGTAGGTATCACCCTAACTGTGACCTTGCTGGACAAATCATTGTATGGGAAAGTGACATTAAGTACTGGAGAAGGAGTTTGGGTTGATACAGGTAGGGCTTGAGGTCTCTAGGAGTTGCTTGGGCAAGTTGACCTTGACCTGGCCAGAGTATTCTGGTAGTATCTTCTGTCCTTCTGTTCAATAGGTTTTGAGTTTGACAGATGGCTGAATACCCCTGGCTGGCCCCCCTACCTTCCTGATCTTTCTCCTGGGGACTCACTCATGAAACCAGCTGAAGAGCTGGCCCAACTGTGGGTGACTGAGGAGCTGGACATGTCAGCCATTGAGGCTATGGCTATCTCTTCCTGGAAGACCTACCAGCTGATCTACTTCCTCGATAAGATCCTCCAGAAATCACCTCTCCCTCCTGGTAAGAAAAAATGGATTATTTCTTCAATGTGCTGAATCAAGTCTCCTTGGGTACACAGCTTTATATTTGATCCAGAAGGAGACTCAGGAAAAGTTGAGATCTTGGCCCTAGGTGGTGCTGGTTATAGTAGGGAGGCAGGCACTTCACGAGAAACCTGGCATCAGAAAAATATAGGTCATGTGTACTGGTGCCATGGGGAGTAAAGCAAAGCCTGGCATTTCTCAAGGCTTCAGGCTCTGCAGGCCACTGTTATAGGCTCTGTGCATCTATGAGGTGGCTTAATCCTCATAACTACTCTGTGAAGGAGGAACTGTGATTTTAATCCCCAGTAACAGAATGAACTTGAGGCATACGTAGTTCACACAACCAGTAAGTGGACTGGAATTTGAACACAGTCATCCAAAGCTTTTAACCATTAATGCTTGCTGCTCCATTGAAATGATATTCACCACCGGTTGTGGTGGCGTATGCCTGTAATCCCAGCAGTTTGGGAGGCTGAGGCAGGAGGATCATGAGTTCAAAGCCAGCCTCAGCAACTTAGGGATGCCCTAAGCAACTTAGTGAGACTCTGTCTGTAAATTAAAAAATAAAAATAAAAGAGGACTGGGGATGTAGCTTAGTGCTACAAAAAAAAGAAAAGAAAAGAAATAATATTCACCAAGGGGTGAGCAAAAGCTAAAGCATAGGGGCACATGCTTGTAATCTCAGCTACTCAGGAGGCTGAGGCAGGAGGATCACAAGTTCAGGCCCAGCCTCAGCAACTTATTGAGACCCTAATTCAAAATAAAAAATAAAAAGGGCTTGAGGTATAGCTCAGTGGTAAAGTGTCCCTGGGTTCAGTCTCCAATATTGGAGGGAAAAAAAAGGTAAAATTCAGATAAATTTATCAGGTTAATGGTAGGAAAAAAGTGAGGAAGCATATTTTAGGGGGTGTACGTATGTTTTAATCCATGAAGAAAAATAAGATGGTTACAGATAAAGAGCATGACCTTCACCCACCCATATTACCCGTAAGTACCAGTTTTGGGTTGGCTGACTAGACAGTAAGGGACATTTGAAGGAAGAGCCTTAGAAGTTCAGGTAACTGTGGTAAGAGAACATTACTATTCTGAAGCATAGGATGAACAGAAGGAATGATAAAGTGGGTGGACCTCAGGGGAGGCAAGCACTTGGTGTCCCTGAGAATGGGGCTTCTTGGCTTCTCCTACTTGTCATTAACAACCCATGCCATTGGGCGTGGTGGTGCATGCCTGTAATCCTAGCAGCTTTGGAGGCTGAGACAGGAGGATCACGTTTGAAGCCAGCTTCAGCAACTCAGTGAGGCCCTAAGCAACTCAGTGAGACCCTGTCTCTAAATAAAATATAAAGAAAGGTTTGAGAATGTGGCTCAATGGTTAAGCGCCCCTGGTTCAATCCTCAGTACCAAAAAAAAAAAAACCCAACATTTCTTTCTCTTTTCCAGGGAATGTGAAAAAACTTGGAGAGGCATACCCAAAAGTCTCAAATGCCCGGAATGCAGAGCTGCGGCTACGATGGGGTCAAATTGTACTTAAGAACGACCATCAGGAGGATTTCTGGAAAGTGAAAGAGTTCCTGCAAAGCCAGGTGAGTGACCCCCACCTCTCTGTCTCCTGCAGGCAGGATGTGGATACCCGCCATACTTGAAGTCATCCTGTGGGCGGTAGACCATCTTCAGAGTCTCGTGGTCTGAGCTACAGAGGATGGGGCTGGTGACCTCCAGAGGACCTTACTCCTCATCCAGAGGACCTTACTCCTCATCATGTTAGGAGTATGGCTCTGGAGGCATCATGTTGGGGAAGGAGGAAGCCTGCAGGCTTAGGGAGTTTTTTTATAGATAAGCTGGTGAGGTCTGAGGGATAAAAGGTAGTCAGCTAACCCTAACCCAAAACTGGTAAGGAGGGTAACACAAAGCATGGGTTCTGGTCATGGGGAGGATGGGAGAAGGCCAGAGACAAGCAAGATGAACAAAGGCTAGATTATATACATCCCTGCTTCATGGGAAAGCTCCAGAACTTGAGAATAGAATGGACAGAAGGGTCCTCCATCTGCTTATGAGAGTTGCCTAGCTGGGTAAGGGTGCAGGCTCTCAGCAGGAACTGAATGTCATTTGATTCCAGAGCAGGGAAGGGTGGGCTGGATACAAAACAGTGCCCAGCTTCTCTCATCTGCATGAAGCATGATCTCCCTGTCTGTTGGAGGTGTTCTGAGCCCTCTGACCACCTGTCCAAGCCTCTGGAGTTTAGGAACTTGTGGGGTAGCTGTCTTACAGTTATGCAAATGTGACTTGTGGGTTTTCTTTTGCTTGACTGCCATTGACCTTATGTGGTCCTGAGTTTTATATGCCTTTTATGCCTGTTACTACCTTGGTGTCTAACCACTTCCAGTTCTCCAAAAGTTGGCAGTCCTTTTGTGTTAATCCATCTCATTTCTTCTGTGTATGTAGGGGTCCCTGTGTTATCCTGGCTTGGGATACATATTGAGATTTATCTCCATGGCTCTTTGTCACCTGAGAAGATGCCAGAATCAGAGCACCTCTGACTAGGAAGTTCCTTATTTTAGCTCTGATCCCCACATGCCTCTTGGCACTTGACCATGATCCCCATTAGACTGCTTGCAGAGGAGGAGGGCTAGGAAGACACACCAAGCAAGCTGTTCAGAGCACGTGCATGTGTTTCTTGCAGGGGAAGCAGAAGTACACCCTTCCGCTGTACCACGCGATGATGAGTGGCAGCGAAGTGGCCCAGACCCTCGCCAAGGAGACCTTTGCCTCCACTGCCTCCCAGCTCCACAGCAATGTTGTCAACTACGTCCAGCAAATCCTGGAGCCCAAGGGCAGTTAGAGGTCACGTGCCTGGCCTGTGCCTCTTCGGACTGCCCAAGCTTTCAGAATAATTGTTTGTTCTCAGATTCCAGTTTTCCAGTCAACATCCTGAAGTTACTGTCCCCTCAGGATAATCTGTTCTCTGACCTTAGATATCTGTCACTTTGGGCCTGTGCTCTGGTGGGAGTGGGGCCCACAAGGTCCTGAAACCAGAGGTCCCTCCCACAGCTCCTCTCCATGTCGGCTCCTGGCATTGTTGGGGGCAGTGGGTCTTCTCCCGCCTTCCCATTTAAGTTTCTGGGGAGAAGCAGACAGGTTTTTCTTGCCTTTTTTCTTTATTTTTTTAAATAAATGTTTTTAAGCAAAAAGTAGGTAAGTTGGAGTGATAGATTAACTGTTAATTTTTTTCTACCAAGTAACCTTCTGTGTGTGAGTGTTAAGAGAACATCATTGGGGGTCCCAGGGGATGACATTGTTTCCTTGTCTTTAGGGAACTGCCAGGCTGAAGAGGGGGGCCCCATGCATGCCAGTGAAAAAACATATGGCCACATGGCAGCACTGTTGCAGGGACAGCATATGGGTGAACAGCCTCATTCCCATTCATCTCCACCCATCCTTCTCTCCCTCTCTCACACATACACACACAGTTTGATGTAGTGTTCTCTCTCTCCCCTTCCCTCCCACCCCTGGGCCTTTGCCAGGTCTCACCG
Source organism: Geosciurus inauris (assembly GCA_004024805.1). Taxonomy (NCBI): domain Eukaryota; kingdom Metazoa; phylum Chordata; class Mammalia; order Rodentia; family Sciuridae; genus Geosciurus; species Geosciurus inauris. Next base: position 82,970 of record PVHX01005567.1, on the reverse strand, counting down.
GCCTGTGCTCCTAGATAACTATTTTAATGGTGTGGTGATAGATAGAATCTGTTCAAAACTTGGCACTTGGGCTGGGGATGGTAGACCTTGCCCAGCCTGTGCAGCGACCTGGGTTCTATCTCCAGCATTCCAAAAACAAAACTTGGCACTAAATTGCGATTTCCTGGCTTCATTGTGGGGATCTAAGCCGTTGATAACTTGGGTTTGAGAGTGAGATAAGGGAAGGGTTGAAAGAAATATTAAGTTATATTTAAATTACCTTTCTTAACTACAAGGACCCCTGAAGCAGTATCCACTTGTGGTTCTGTCCTTGACTTTAGGTTATCCATGCGGCCTTCCCTGCACAGGGGTCGGGAGTGAGTTCTCAGTCTTAGCCAGAGCGAGCGAATAGCAGTAACCCGATGGTCGGCGGGAACGCGCCCATAGAATGACTTGGGAGGCTCAGGACTGGGGCAGCTATTCAGCATTGTCTTTTTCCCCCCTCGCTGGCAGTACTGGGGACCGAACCCAGGGCCTTGAGCACGCGAGGCAAGCACTCCACCACTGAGCTATAGCCTCAGCCCTTGGGCATTGGCGTTTTGATAGCAAACTATTCCACAAGCTCTTTCAGGATGCCCCTGGCAATATGTTACAGGCAAGGATTATTTTAGGGCTTGTGCAGATGCCTTCTCATATTCCCACCTTCGTGTCTAGCATACCAGCTGAGACCAGTAGCCATCTTTCCTTGTTCTGTATTAAAACCCTGTTGCAGGGGCTGGGATTGTGGCTCAGTGGTGGAGAGCTTGCCTTGCATGCGTGAGTCACTGGGTTCGATCCTCAGCACCACATAAAAATAAATAAATAAAATAAAGATATTATAAGCCGGGCGCGGTGGCTCACGCTTGTAATCCCAGCACTTAGGGAGGCTGAGACAGGAGAATCGCGAGTTCAAAGCCAGCCTCAGCAACGGCGAGGCACTAAGCAACTCAGTGAGACCCTGTCTCTATATATAACACAAAATAGGGCTGGGATGTGGCTCAGTGGTCGAGTGCCCCTGAGTTCTATCTCCAGTACCCCCCCCCCCAAAAAAAAAACCCTGTTGCATTGACAAGCCCAGTAATGATGAAGGGTCCTGGAAGCAAAGGCCAGATGTGCTTCCCCTGCAGCTTTGTCTCACTTGCTTTGTGAGTCCCCATTTCACTGCACGGGCACCCGGGATGTGTGTCCTGCTGCACTCGCCACCCTGGCTCCCTGGCTGTCTTGCTGAGTGGTGCTGGGGGCTACGCTCTTGCCGTCCTCCCGTCCTGAGGGTGAGGCTGTGCCACTGTGGTATTTGAAGCTCCTTGCCTCCTGCTTCATAGCTGGTCTGACCACAGTCCTCGAACCTCCTCAGCCCTCTAGGGCACTGACCCCAAGTCCAAGTCTTTTCTACTTTCCTGCCTCAGTTGGTTATTAAAGCATTACTAGTTGGAGAATGTGAGCCTGCAGGGTTACATTAGCTCCATTCCTGCTGTGGAGAAGCCTCATGAAGGCAGGCTTGCCGATGGCCTTCTCATTATTCTCTATGCCTCCCCCTCCCCCTGCCTCCAGAGCCCTGGCCAGGTGCTGTTCAGGGCAGGAGCACGTGAGCAGCCCTGGGGCTGCAGCCGGTTCTCCCACATTCCATGGTGAGTGACTGGTAGAGGGTGTGCCCGCCTTGGGCTCCTTGGGGCTGGCTCCCTGAAGGGCTGGAAAAAATCCTGCCCAGAGCCCCTGGCTCTCCTGCCACCCCTGGCCCAGTGAAGGGGACCCTGAACATTAATAACCCTCTCTCCTAGGCACCCAGTAATTTCAGAGACCAGGAAGATGAGAAGCAAATCCTCCAGCTATCAAGCCAGGGGTACCTGGTGGTGGAGTCACAAGTAACCTGTGAACACCCCTCCCCCACCACGGTTGTGTTGTCAATGAAGGGAATGGGGGGAGAGAGACCCTGTATCTCAGATTCATGAATACAGTTTGAGGCTGGAGGTGTAGAGTGGTAGGGTGCTTGCCAGGCCCTGGGATCCAGGATCAGCACCACACAAAGAGCTAGAAGAGATCTTAAGGATTATTTACTCCAAACCTCTTTTTTTTTGGTCCTTGGGATTGAACCCAGGGGCACTCTACCACTGAGCTACATCCCCAACCTCTTCTCTGCTTTTCTGAGACACGGTCTTGCTAAGTTGCCCAGTTTGGTCTCAACCTTATGATCCTCCTGCCTCAGCCTCCTGAGTCACTAGGATTACAGGTGTGTGCCACCTTACTTGACCAAATGTTATTTTTAAAGAAGGAGAAGCTGATGTGCAGAATCCATGTGCCTTGCCCAAGATCACAGATCAGACTCGAGAACATCAATCTCCCACCTCCTCACTATCCTGTTTTTCTGCTCAGGGTCTCCAAGGGTCTGTGGGACCCAGTCTATTGTATTTGGAGCTCAATTCATAGAAATACAGACATATGGGACTCTGCCACAGGGGAGGCCCAAGACTGAGGGGGAGGGCTGCAGCCAGCGGCTGAGTGTGTAGGGAACTGGTGCCTTTCCCAGCCCCATCACTTTCCTAACTCATTGGCCTAGGCAAGCCATTCCACCCCTCCAAGCCGCAATTTTCTCACCTATAAAATGAAAGTAATTAGCTAAGTGCAGTGGTGTGCACCTATAACCTCAGCTACTTGGGAGGCTGAGGGGGAAGATTGCAAGTTCAAGGCTAGCCTGGGCAATTTAATGAGACTGTCCCAAAAGATTGGAGACATAACTCAGTGGTAGAGCAGTTCCTTAGCATGTGCGAGAGATCCTGGGTTCAATCTCAGTACTGCAAAACAAAACAACAGAAGATGAACATTGCTTACTGGATTTTTTGTATGAAGATTTTCATGTTAAAAGTGCTTGGTAAGCTGAGCACAGTGGCCTATAATCCCAGCCTCTCTGAAGGCTGAGGCAGGAAGAACACAAGTTTGAGACCAGCCTCCACAACTCAGTGTGACCCTGATTCAAAAAATAAAAAGTTGCCGGGCGCGGTGGCTCACGCTTGTAATCCCAGCACTTAGGGAGGCTGAGACAGGAGAATCGCGAGTTAAAAGCCAGCCTCAGCAAGGGCGAGGTGCTAAGCAACTCAGTGAGACCCTGTCTCTACATAAAACACAAAATAGGGCTGGGGATGTGGCTCAGGGGTCGAGGGCCCCTGAGTTCAATCCCCGGTACCAAAAAAATAAAAAAATAAAAATAAATAAAAAGTACTAGAGATCTGGGTGTGGTAGTGCATGCCTATAATCTCAGTGACCTGGGAGGTTGAGACAGGAGGATGGAAAGTTTGAGGCCAGCCTCAGCAATTTAGCAAGGCCCTAAGCAACTTAGGGAGACCCTGTTTCAAAATAAAAGGGGCTGAGAATGTGGCTCAGTGGTAGAGTGCCCTGGGTTCAATCTCCAGTATTGCAAAACAAAATCTTGATAAATAGGAAACTAATGCCACAGGATTCCCTTCTTCCAATGACACGACCCGGGGTCAGGGTTCTGACCAGCAGAGGGCAGCAGACAGGTACTGCTAAACTGGGAGGGCCCTTAAATTAGGCATCAGAGGAAAGTTTTTTGCTGGTTTGTTTTGTGGTGGTACTGGGGATTGAGCCCAGGGGAGTTCTACCACTGAGTTACATCCCCTGGCTGTAATTTACATCTAATTTTTTTTAAAATTTTTTAGTTATAGATGGACACAATATCTTTATTTTGTTTATTTATTTTTATATGGTGCTGAGGATCGAACCCAGTGCCTCACATGTACGAGGCAAGTGCTCTGCCACTGAGCCACAACCCAGCCCCTACATCTAAATTTTTGAGATAAATTGTTGAGGCTGGCCTCAAACTTTTAATCCTCCTGCCTCAGCTTCCTGAGTAGGTGGGTTTATAGGCATTAGCCTCCATGTCCTGCTGAGGAAGGAACTTTTAAATACAGCCAGATCTCACCATAAGTGGCTGCAGAAACCCTGAGACTTGGGTGGGGTCTAGGCAGGCAAAGAATAAAGTGGATGCTGTGATTGGATGAATGGGCTCAGTGGCTGAGGACCCTGGAGCCTGGGGCTATGCCGGCAGGGCAGGCCACACCCATTAGCCCATGAATATTGCCTTGCAGGGAGCCCGGAGCCCGAGAGTCATCCCTCACTTCAAAACTTGGGGGTTGTGAAGAAAATCCCTAAGCCTCAATAACTTCTCTCCTCCTTGGCTGCTTTGTCCCCAGTTCTCTGGGTAGTTAGGGGCAGGGCCAGGGTTCAGTCAGGGGTTCTGGTTTCCCCACTCACATCTTGCCCTCCCTAGCCCATCCCTGGCCTGGCCCCCATGAGGAATTTCCTGAGCCAGAGGGTGGCCAGAAGCACAGGTGCCCACCCCAGCGGCGTTCCCGCCACCTGCCCAGGTCAGTGCCCTGGGCCCAACCCCAGAGGGTGCAGGATGGCAGACTCTGACAATCATTAAACCAGCCAGGCCTGATTTCCCAGCACCGCCTGCTAGGATCCGGGCCAAGTGGCACAGAATATGCAAATCACCGGGGGCCAGGAGCCCAGTCTGGAGGCCAGGAAATCCCCTCCATCCAATGAGCCACCAGCTCAGGTTACCGCCGGGACAACTCCGAAGATCTGGGCGTGGAGAGGAGCTCCTGCGGCTCTATATAGGACGGTTGGGGGAGCACAGTGTCCAGACTCCTCACTGCTACCTGGCCGCGTTGTTGGCTGCCTGGATTTCTCTTCCACCGGTGACCTCCAAAGCCTGCCTGCCTGCTGCCCGCACCCCACCACCTGGTAGGACTCCCACCTGTCACGTTCCCCAACCTTGGGAAACTGGGGACGGTCTAGTGGATTTGCAGTTCTGAACCTGCCCCTCTAGTCTGGAATTTCCCAGCAGGAGTGTGGGGCAGTAAGGGTGTCCTGAGATTCAAGATGTCCTGTCTGTAGGAGGGACAGGACTTGGCAGCTCCGGCTGAAGGGCTCTGGGCAATCTGAGCAGGGAGCCCCAGCAGGAAGGTCTAGTGGCCCCATTTCACTCTGAATCTAGAAACCTTTCTGAAGAGCGGGTGTCAACCTTGCTGCCCCTTTGGGGTTACTCCTGCACAGGCTTGGCCAGAACAGAGGAGCCAGCAGTATAATGGGAGGAGCCTGGCACCTTTACCAATCTTGTCCCCCTCCCCAGGTAGCCTCATGGCTGCAACCTGTGAGATTAGCAACATTTTTAGCAACTACTTCAGTGCTATGTACAGCTCGGAGGACCCCACCTTGGCCTCTGTTCCCCCCGCTGCCACCTTTGGAGCTGATGACTTGGTGCTGACCCTGAGCAACCCACAGATGTCGCTGGAGGGAACAGGTGTGTGACGTGGAATGGGGTGCCTTCAGGGACGGAGGGAGATACGGTGTCTGAGAGCCTGGTAGATAAATGGGGGAACGGGCAGGGAAAGGGTCTGCAAGTGAACTCCAGGTCTAGGGCCGAGGTGGTGGGGGTGGTGGGGGCTGTGATGGGCCAAGTGAGAACTGGGACCAGAGTGTCGTGAGGGCCACATTCTCCCCCTGCTCCTGGGAAGGCTTTCTGGGAAATGAGGTGGGAGCACATACAGGGTCCCAAAGGGGCTGGGCATGGTGGTGCATGCCTTAATCTCAGAGATTTGGGAGGCTGAGGCGGGAGGATAGCAAGTTCGAGGCTAGCCTCAGCAACTGAGGCCCTACACAACTTAGTGAGACCCTGTCTCAGAAAAAAAAGGTGAGGGGGCTGGGGATGTGGTTCAGTGTTTAATCACCCCTGGGTTCAATGCTTGTTACCCAAAAAAAAGCTCCCAAAGGGGTACCAGAAATGGGGCCTGTGCTGACCTGGTTGCTGTGCTGGGCTTCTTGCAGAGAAGGCCAGCTGGTTGGGGGAACAGCCCCAGTTCTGGTCAAAAGCCCAAGTTCTGGACTGGATTAGCTACCAAGTGGAGAAGAATAAATATGATGCCAGCTCCATTGACTTCTCACGGTGTGACATGGATGGGGCCACCCTCTGCAGCTGTGCCCTCGAGGAGCTGCGTCTGGTCTTTGGGCCTCTGGGGGACCACCTCCATTCACAGCTGCGTGACCTCAGTGAGTCCAGGCCACTGGTGCCACAGGGAACTAGGAGTGGAGGAAGGGTCAGCCCTGGGCAAGACCTGGAGCCCTGGGCCAGAGGGCGCAGCCTGAGAAGGCCCCTGAGGGAGGGGCGGCAGCAGTGACCCCTCCTTCCTTCTTCTCAGCTTCCAGCTCTTCTGACGAACTCAGCTGGATCATAGAGCTGCTGGAGAAGGATGGCATGGCTTTCCAGGAGACCCTAGGAGACCCGGGCCCCTTTGGTGAGGATCCTTTTTCTCCCCCTTGCCCAGTTCCACCTGTCCTGCCTATCCCTGGTCCTACCTAGAGTGCTAGGAATGACCCCTCCCCATATTTCCTCCCTCCCCAACTAGAAAAATCCTAGCAGCTGCTCATCAGGCCCTAAGGAGCCTTCCCTGTCCTTGCCTGGTCCCCTGAGCCTTCTCTGAGCTCTTCCTCTTCCTCTCAGACCAGGGAAGCCCTTTTACCCAGGAGCTGCTAGAAGACTGCCACCAGGCCAGCCCCTACTATGCAGGCAGCTATGGCGCAGGAGCCCTTTCCCCTGGCAGCTCTGATGTCTCCACTGCAGGTGAGAGTCCTGTCTGGGCCGCAGCCTCTCTACCCCAAGTGTCCCCTAGTGCCTGGGTCCCAGCACTAGAAGCTAGGCCTCTGGCAGGGCAGCATGTCCTCAGAACTGGGGCCCTGTGTGGCAGCCGGTAGGCTGGCCAGGGCACTCACTCTAACCGGCCCCCTAGGGACCGGTACTTCCCAGAGTCCCCACTCCTCAGACTCCGGTGGAAGTGACGTGGACCTAGACCCCGCTGACAGCAAGCTCTTCCCCAGAGGTGAGCAGAGGGGGTTCCTGGGGCCCCATTCCCTCCTGCCTGCTCCTGCAGGGTTTTCTGGACCTGGGCTATTCCCCCTGATGCCCTCCCTCTTGACCTTCCACCTGCCCCCCATAGATGGCTTTCCTGACTGCAAGAAGGGGGAAAGCAAGCATGGAAAGCGGAAACGGGGCCGCCCCCGGAAGCTGAGCAAGGAGTACTGGGAGTGCCTGGAGGGCAAGAAGAGCAAGCACGGTGGGTGAGCTCCGCGGCCTGTGGCGGGCGGGCTGGTGGGCGGCAGGGGCCCTCTTCACGCTGCCGCCCCAGCGGGGCTGTGTGGCATTGGTCCAGGCCTTCTCGCAGAGGCCAGCATGTGGTCCTGGAGAGGAGGGTAAGCCGAGGCTCGAGGAGGGAGGCCCACGGCATGAGTGTTCAGGTTTCCAGTCTACCCTCTCCAGCTCTGTCTGTACTTGGCCACTGTCCTGCCTGCTGGGACACCCTGGGTGGTGCGTGGAGGCATCTGGTGGGTGCCTGGGGGGTGGCCTGCAACTAGACTCCAGCCTGCTGAGGGTGGGGAAGAGGCTTCAGGCATTGTGTGCTCCAGCTGCTTTACGCCTCTGGGAGGTGGCCCTGAAGGCCTTCTTGCCTCTCCTCTCTTGCTGGCTTGCCTGCCACATGCTCCAATGCACATATAATCTGGTTTCTTCTTGTCCTGGGGGCGGGGGGCATTTTTCCAGGAAGCTGTCCCCTGGTCCCCCAGCCCGAGGCTAGTTCTCTGTCCCCATACTCAGCAAGCCCTCACCACATGTGTTTGCAGCTCTGACCCACCCCAGACCCCACCCCCACCCCTGCAGGCTGTGGTGGTCCTTGTCACCATCCATGCCAGCCAGACGTTTGATCAGTATTGTCACCAGTGAAATGTCTGTGCTGTGCAAGACGCATCCTGTCTTTCTGGAGCACCCTGTCTAGGGGGACATGAGGAAGACAGTGGTTGCTACAATACACACTCCGGGCAGGCACTGTAGAGGGTTTCTGGAAGGTTTTGTTCCCTGCGGTGGCCACGAGTCAGCAGTGTGCAGGGTTAGGGTTAGGGTTAGGGTCAGCTAGCCTGGTGAGAAGGGCTGTCCTGTACTGCTGACTGAAGGGATGTGGCCTTGTAGCCCCCAGAGGTACCCACCTGTGGGAGTTCATCCGGGACATCCTCATCCACCCTGAGCTCAACGAAGGCCTCATGAAATGGGAGAACCGGCATGAGGGTGTCTTCAAATTCCTGCGCTCTGAGGCCGTGGCCCAACTGTGGGGCCAAAAGAAAAAAAACAGCAACATGACCTATGAGAAGCTGAGCCGGGCCATGAGGTGAGGCGCTCATGAGAGTCATGGGACTTATGACTGGGCTGGACATCCGGGGACTTGCTGATCTGGCCAGTTGTTTGTGTACCACCCCACCCCTACCCTCTCCATCGGCCTTGGGCTCCATGCAGTCAGTGTGAATCCTGTAAGTGAGGGTGGTGCTGGTGCCCTTTGACCTGGTAGGTGGAATGGTAGAAAGCATTCGCCTGGCGCATTGCAGGCACAGTGACTTCAGCACGCACCTGTGTGTTATCAGCAAGCTGGTCCTAAGAAAGGCACCTGGCGAGTGCTGGAAAGACCACGGCCATGCCTGGGCCAGGGCTCTGCGTGCTTGTCTCTGGGCCTTGGTTTCCTCCTGTTGCCACGAGGATGGCCTCGCTCATCTCTAGGGTCCTTTCCAGCCCTACACCATGTGCCTTCATGAAAAGGCCCAGGACGTAGTCATAAGCTACAAACAAGCCAATGCAGAGGCTGGGGGCCTGGAGACATTGGTAGGCCGGTGTGGCCACAGCAGATGGGGAGAAAGAGAAGTCCAGGCAGTGTGGGGCAGGCTCAGGTGGGTCTGGCTGCAGACCAGAGGGGACAGGTCAGCTGAGATAGGAGGCAGCCTCAGCGCAGGCCACGCCTTCTGCCTGTGCGCCTCTGACCACCTTGCTCCTGATCCAGGTACTACTACAAACGCGAGATCCTGGAACGGGTGGATGGCCGCCGACTGGTCTACAAGTTTGGCAAAAACTCCAGTGGCTGGAAGGAAGAAGAGGTGGTCCAGAGTCGGAACTGAGGATCTGAACTAGACCTGGATCAAACTCGTGGACTCGGACTGAAGGCCTGCAGCCCTCCTGGAGGCCAGACAGGCGCAGAAGCCCCTACACTTGGATGTGCTCCCTGCGGAGCTATGGCGAAGCTGAAGTCTGGTGTGTGTCAGGCCTTGTCCTGGAGAGGAGCCTGCAGCCTCTCCTCTGCTCTCCTTTTGGAATTACAAGCCCTGGGGTTTGAAGCGACTTGCTCGCTGACTCTACCGCTGCTGGCTGGCTCCTTCCAAAACCAATGCTGCCGCCGATGACACCTTCCCTGGCAGATGCCTGGACTCAGCCAAGGAGACTGTTGGGGAGCACTGGGACAGAGGGGACAGGGCAGTGTCCCCCAGCCCCTCCTTTCTGGACTGACTTCCACCTCCCTGCTCAGTGTTTGGGCTCTACGGCGGGGGTCAGAGCATCCCTAATTTATGTGTTATAAATATGTCAGATGTACATAGAGATCTATTTTTTCTAAAGCATTCCCCTCCCCCCCTCTCTCACTGAGCATTTGTGGCCAGACTTGTCACCCTGCCTGGCCAGTGAGAGGAGGGCTGCTGCCAGATCCCTCAAGGTGGGGCTACTGGCTCCTTTCTCCTGTGAATGGAGGCTGAGACCTCCAATAAAGTGCCTTCTAGGCTTTTTCTAACCTGTCTGCTATCTGTGTACTGAAATTTAAGCCTCTGGGTTAGATAAGGCATGGGCCTGGGAGAGGGGAGAAGAAAGGGGGTCTACAGGACTGAGGGCAAAGACAGAGGCGGACGTGGGCTGGGAAGCAGGAGAGCAGGGACCGTAGGCACCTTAACTGGGGTCAAGGAGGACAGGTGAAGCGGTTCACAACAGGGAACCTGTGCAAGATGTCACACAAGCAAAGACATGACCTTTGGAAGCCAGGGACTGGGGCCATCATGCTATCCCCACACATGTGCTTGATGACCTTGGCCACATCTGTCCTCTGGGGCTGAGGACAGGGGTTTGGACCTGATGTTCTCCAAGAAGTCTAGAATTGCATGTCCAGCCTTGTGGAATAAAGAGGTACTTTTGCATTCCAGCCAAGTTGGCTGCAAGTTGAATATCTGTAACATGAATCCTAGCTTTTGTGTCTGATATGAAATCAGAGTTATGATCTTGTAAAGGGCAGAAAGCAAAGTAAAATGGAGAGGACTGCTTGATGAGAAAGAATAAGGGAAGGAATTGAGATTTGTTGACAGCTGAGTCTTCTGCCAGGACTGAGCTAAAGCCATTCTGCATCTTCTCCCAAGAAGAGAGATTTATGGTTCTCATTTTACACATGCAGAGAGCGAGGTTTGGTAGATGTTCATTGGTTCTGTCCTTTACCCTACCCCACGGAGCTTCTCCAACCTCACTAACTTCTAATTTAATCCTCAGCAGATTTCAGAACTGCATTACTGTCTCCACAGTGATGACGTATCTGGATTGATTGATTGATTATCGATTTATGGTACTAGGGATTGAACCTAGGGACACTCTACCACTGAATACATCCCCAGTCCTTTTTTTATTTTGAAAAAGGGTCTTGCTAAATTCCCCAGGCTGACCTCGAAATGGAGATCCTCCTGCCTTAGCCTCCCGAGTCTCTCATGCCTGGCATGTATCTGGTTTTAGCAAGAATATTTCATTGGTAGGACTGTCCAGAGAGCAACTTATGGAGAGTAGCTTCCAGGTGGAAAGTTCCTTAAGTTTAAGGCTTTGGATTCCATAGGGTGCATGAATAACCCATTGTGTAAATTAGAAATACCGCTCAGTTTTCTTGGAAATACCAGATTACTCTCTGAAGGGATGCTGGTGAAGAAGGTCTCTTAGACATGGTGGTGGGCATGTGTGTGCGTGGACCTGGTGCTTGCTCTGGAGAAACAGCAAGTCGTGGAAAGGAGAGTGGGGAGCTTGGAGACCACAGTGAGCAAGTTAGCCAAAGAGAGAGTGGGCCAGGACTTAGGCTTAGACAGGCCTGGCTCCCATGCTGAGAAGGCCACTTAGCTGGGGAGACCTTGGTGACCATTTAGCATAATAATAACCTCATTTCTTGAGAATTCGTGGGCAGCATACACCGTGCTATTTGCTCTACCACATTACCTCCAGAGTCCTTTTTGAGCTTGAAAGAGGTGACCCATTGCTGCCTAAGGTCATTCAGCCAACATGGGAATGGTCTTTGGCCATCCAAGACACACTTGCTAGGCCTCCCTTGGTCCTCCATTTCTTCAGGTCCCAAAGGAGATCCCAGCAGTGAGTTTCAACCAGAGGGCATATGTGGGGCCGGAGGGTTCTGCAGAAGGGCTGGGGAGCAGCTGCTAGACCCACGCTGCCTGCTGACCTTTGGCCTGCTGTTTTCAGTTAGGAGGCACTTTCTTCATCCCATTATCTCACTGGATCCACCCCATAGCCTCTGAGGAGACTGGATGTCCCATTTCTCTGATGAAGCCAGAGCCTGGCCCAAGGTCATTGGCCAGGGGAGAGTAGGGACCAGAACCCAGTGTGCCTGCCTGTGCCTGGGGTGGAGCCTGGACCGGGACACAGTTCTCAGCCAAGATATCTTTCTCCTGAGCAGTGCTCTTTACTGTCAGAACACCTCAGAGTACCCACATATGGAGGCCGGCTGTTCTTGGGCCCCTCCTCCAGTGCCCTCTCTGTCAGGAGCCAGTCACCTTTACCCAGCTGAGGGCCTTGGAATGGACTTGCACTCAGAGGTGGCCCTGTCTCTTGCCCACCTGACCTGGGTCCCCTCGGGTGTGTCCAGGACTGGGGGTAGGGCTGGGCTGTTTATATCCTGCCTCGAGCTGCTGGTCACCTCTTATCAACTTCTCTGGGGTTGGGTGTGTTGCTAGGCAGGTCAGAAAGAGGTCACCCCTCCCGTATTTGGGTGTGCCCAGAGGGGGCTGGGTCCAGGCCCAGGGGGGCTGAGTTTGCTGTGCTGGGCCTCCCTGGGGTTGGTTCCTGGAATCCCACACAGCCCAACCCCTCCCACCACTCCAGGGAAACCCAGCTTAGAAGGCTGGCCAGCACGGTAGGGGCAGAGCTGGAATTTTTATAAAGGGACTTGTGTCAGTCTGCTCATATGATGTGGTTATCTGTTTACACATCTCGCTCCCTTACTGGGTCCTGAGCGCCTTTGGGCAAGTGCTGGGCTTCCTCAACCCCACACCATGCACAGTGCCTGGCGCACAGAGGGTGCTCCAAAAATATTTGTTCAACTGCCCTGTGATTCTCCCTGCCCTGGCTACCCCTTCCACACGCTCACACCACACACCAGAACACACACACACGTACGCACATGCACCATACTCACACACTATACACATGACACACACTCAAACACCATCACACACTCCTACATATAACACACACCCTGCCCATAACCCTCACACACTTCTAACACACATATGCACACATGCTTATGTGTGTCACAATCACCACACACTAACACACACATACCAGTCTCACACAACTACACTGCTCACAAGCAGACTCAACCCCTCCTGCGACCGGCCTTTCGTTTACACTGTCCGTGTCCTCCCTGGGGCTGGAGGCAACTGGCCTCTTTTTTGAAGCGTGGCCTCAACGCTGTCCTTCCTCCAAAGGTGGGTTCAGCTCTTCCATCTAGTTGGGACCAGGTACATAATAGGCAGGACCCAGCAAAAGAGGAAACTTTGGCTGTTGTTTAAAAGTTATTTACAATTTCAAAATGGCCACAGCAGAGCATGAAGCTCAAGCACGGGGCTCTGTCCCCTGAGCGCAGGACCCTGTACGATGAAGGGAACACTGGTTATGTGTCCTGCAGGCTTTTGGCCACTCACCACGCCCTCCACTACAGATGCGTCACCAATGAGCACCAAACAGTGAGGAACTTGCTGATATTTTTAAATTGAAAAAAAAAATCGCAGAAAAAAATTGACTTTGTGGTTCTCTTTATATCTTTTTATTTTATTTTAATGTGGTGCTGAGGATCGAACCCACTGCCTCCCGCGTGCTAGGCGAGCACGCTACCACTGCGCCATAACCCCAGCCCCTGTGGTTCTCTTTAAAAACTCAGGAGCCGGGCGCGGTGGCTCAAGCTTGTAATCCCAGCATTTAGGGAGGCTGAGGCAGGAGAATCGTGAGTTCAAAGCCAGCCTCAGCAACAGCAAAATGCTAAGCAACTCAGTGAGACCCTGTCTCTACATAAAACACAAAATAGGGCTGGGGATGTGGCTCAGTGGTCGAGTACCCCTGAGTTCAATCCCCAGTACCAAAAAACAAAAACAAAAAAATAAAAAATAAAAACTCAGGAGACCTGGCTATGGTGAGTCACTTCTTCTGCTGGACCACAGTCTGCAGAGGTGGAATCAGGCTGCCCTGGTGCAGTGGTGGCACCTGAGGTCCCAGCTACTTGGGAGGCTGAGGTGGGAGGAGGATTTGAGCCTAAAGTCGGGCAACATTGTGAGACCTCATCTCAAAAAGTGGAATCATGCTGCCCGCTTTGTGATCTTGAGTTCGTCGCCATTGCCACCACGCTATACCTGTGTGGCCCTGGGGGCGTACCTGCCTTCCACCACTGCTCCATTCTGGGAGAATGTTTGGTACCCTCTCTACTTGGCAAAATGATGGCTTGTCAAGGATGTTAATAAATAAATGGAAGATGGGTTTGGGCAGGGAGGGCAGTGATGTTCGTGAGCTGGAGTCCCAGCCAGCCCCTTCCGCTCTGAAGGTTTGCAGTGGGGACTGGAGGCGCCTGTATTCGCTGGGAAGTGTTACATGTTCTCACCTGCAAGACCATTTGTAGCTCAGTTCAGTGCATGGCATATTGTGACACCCATGAACACTGAAAGTCACCTATATGACCTTCTGAGCTAGGCAAGACTGCCTAAGGAGAGTGCCCAAAGATGCCACCACTGCCCAGCAGTCTGTCCCATCTCTATCCCTCTCTCCCTGCTGATGAAAGAAAATCAGCAGAACCTGATATGTCTACATAATAGCTCTTCAGATATTTTCCCCCCTACCTCAGCTCTATTTTTTTTTTTTTTTTTTTTGGTATTGGGGCTTGAACTCAGAGCACTTGACCACTGAGCCACATCCCCAGCCCTATTTTGTGTTTTATGTAGAGACAGGGTCTCACTGAGTTGCTTAGCACCTTGCCATTGCTGAGGCTGGCTTTGAACTCGCGATTCTCCTGTCTCAGCCTCCCTAAGTGCTGGGATTACAGGTGTGTGCCACCATGCCTGTCTCCCCTACCTCATCTCTTGTCAGGAAGAACAAACACCTCATGTGAGTCCCTACATCATAACCACTTACCAACGGTTTGTAGAACAGAACACTAGATCTGGATCAACCCTCATCTTGTAGTTGAGAAATATGAGTATCCATAAAGAAAGATGATTCATTCAAAGTCACACCGAATGCTGATACAGAGCCTGGGCTTAATATTGACAGCTGATCCCTTATTGAGCACCTATGAGGTAATAGGCTAGGTGTCAGGTTATTGCTACTTATTTATTTATTTGTATGTTTGTTTGTTTATTTATTTATTTTTGTGGTGCTGGGGATTGAACCTTGGAGTACTCTAGCACTGAGCTACATCTCCAACCATTTTTTATTTTTTATTTTGACACAGAGTCTAAGTCACACAGGTTGGCCTTGGACATGCAATCCTTTTGCCTCAGCCACCCAAGCCACTGGAATTACAAGTGTGCACCACTGTGCCCGGCTAAGTTAGTGCTTTACACACATCATTCATTCATTCCCTCAAGTGTACATTCACTGTCTGCTCTGCATCGGCTCCATGGTAGGTACAGTTGACCCAGAAGGGAAGAAGTCACCCAGGGAGAACAGGGCCCAGGCTAGAGCCTGAGAAATTCCAGAGGCATCTCCAAAAACCTCCCAATGAGTCTGCAAGTTCCAGGCAAGTGCCTCATTTTACACATGAGGAAACGGAGGCTTTAGAGAGCTCAAGAAACAGCTCAGGTTTTCAGAGCTAGAAGGTTTAGAAAACCGGCACTTGAACCTGGCTTCCCTCTTCCCTCAAGCCCATATCTGACTCTACTTTGAAAGGTGCTAAACAGCCCACATGTCTTACAGCTGCACTGGAGCCTGAAATTCTACTGTCGGATGTACAGTTTGAGAAAGGACCTATCTTTTTTTGGTGGTGCTGGGGATTGAACCCAGGGTCTTGCACACGTTAGGCAAAGGCTCTACCACTGAGCTACACCCCCAGCCCATTTCATTTCATTTCATTTGAAAACAGGGTCTTACTAAGTTTGATCCTCCTGCACCAGCCTCTGGATTTGCTGGGATTACAGGCATGCGCCACCACTCCAGCTGAGAAGTGCGCTATTGACATAAAGCCACACCTGGGGTGAGGGTGGATGTGATTAGTGTTGCTTTCCAGGGACTCCTTGACCCTGTGGGAAGGTTGATGACTAAGTTTCAGATCATGAGACCCTCAAGGTGTCTACCCCTTGGAATGGCCTCCTCATGCCTGCCCCATAACCCTCCTCCTCCTCCTCCTGTTACGTGAAGCGCTGGGCGGGGGCAGCAGCAGCAATTAGCCCAGCTCAGCCGCCCGTTACTGGAACCTGCATGTCAACTCTGGAGCTGATCCAGGAAGCCACGCCCAGTGTCCCGCATGACTCAGTCTCACCTGCCCACCTCCACACCTGCCAGCCTCAGTGACCCAGGCCACAATGCCACGGGGAAAGTCCCAGCACCCTTTGGTCCATCGTCCTCCACGCCATGTGTTTGCAAGGCAAGCTGGGATTTAGAGTCCTTGTATCTCAAGCTCTGATTGCTAGCCAAGGGAGATGTTCCAGAGCAGATGCTGAGGCTGGAAAATGAATCTCTAGCTTAAATGCAGATGATGCATGTACTCTCTCCCTTGTCATCATTAGAAATGCAAGCAGCTTAAGACCTTGGGAGGTACTACTTTTCATATAACAAACCTGTCAAGAATAAGAAATCCCCCTAGCAAGGTGCTATTGCACACATCTGTAATCCCAGAGACTCAGGAGGCTGAAGCACAAAGATGGAGAGTTGGACGCTGGCCCGGGAAACTTAGCAAAATCCTATCTCCAGGTAAAAAAAAAATACAAAGGACTGGGGATGTAGTTAAGTGGTCAAGTGCTCTGGGTTTCAATCCCAGTAGAGGGAAGGAAGGAAGGAAGGAAGGAAGGAAGGAAGGAAGGAAGGAAGGAAGGAAGGAAGGAAGGAAGGAAGGAAGGAAGGAAGGAAGGAAGGAGGGGAGGGAGTGAGTGAGTAAGGAAGAATTTAGGAAGAGCTAGGGATGTAACTTAATGGTACAGCATTTGCCTAGTATGCATGAGGCCCTGGGTTCTATTCCCCAGTACTGCCAACAAAAGAAAAACAAAAAAGGAGAAAGAAATAATAATTTTGTTTCTGACAGAAAAAACACTTCCAGAGACATTTTTGCAGGCTGGGATGGAATCCAGGTTCTTCTGCATGCTCAGCAAGAGCTCTGTCACTGAACTCCCTCCCTAGCCCTATCTATCTATCTATCTATCTATCTATCTATCTATCTATCTATCTATCTATCTATTTATTTATTTTAGTTTTTTTGTGGTACTGGGGATTGAACCCAGGGGCACTCTATCACTGAGATACAGCCCCAGCCTTTTATTCTTTTTATTTTGAGACAGGGTTTTACTAAGTTGCCCAGGCTGGCCTTGAACTTGTGATCCTCCTGCCTCAGTTTCCAGAGTAGCTGAGATTACACCTTGTACCATCTTGACCAGCAAAATGATTCTTTTCAGTTTGATAAGAAACTTTTGGCTCTGGAAGTTAAGATGTGCAAAGATTCACAGCAAATTGTAGGGTTTTTTTAAATTCTTTCTTTAGCTGTGTCAAGTCTACTGATGAGATCATTGAAGATATTCTTTATCTCTGTTATTATTTTTTTTGTTTCTAGAATCCCCATTTGAATCTTACAGTTTTCATCTCTGTGCTGAAATTGTTTCTCCTGTTATCTACCTTTTACAGTATATCCTTTAATGTGGGTTCTCTATGAGTCTGGTTTGTTGGTTATTTAATTTCTTCTTTCTTTCTTTTTCTCTCATAATTCCACTAGTCTGTTCATCGTATAATTTTTAAAGGAAAATCCACATTTCTTGAGTTTTTTTCAAACTCTGAATTTCTTCTCTATCTATAATGAACCAAATGCAAGATTTACACTTCTTATTAAAACTATTTTTATTGTTTAAAGTTTTTTCCAGATCCCAAATTTCTTTTGAATCTACAATAACCCAACCACAGGATTAGTGACATAATTAGCCCTATTTTGTGTTTTATGTGGAGACAGGGTCTCACTGAGTTGCTTAGCACCTCGCCGTTGCTGAGGCTGGCTTTGAACTCGCAATTCTCCTGTCTCAGCCTCCCTAAGTGCTGGGATTACAGGCGTGCGCCACTGCGCCTGGTAGCTTACCATTCTTTCCACTAAATGTAAACCTGTGTCGACAGGGTCAGGTGCTGCACAATCTGGTCCTTCCCTAAAATAATGAAAAAAATTTTAAAGTAGCAAATGTCCCAGGATTTTTTTTTTAAATTATTTTTTTAGTTGTAGATGGACACAATGTCTTTATTTTATTGCTTTGTATATGGTGCTGAGGATCGAACCCAGGGCCTTACGCATGCGAGGCAAGCGCTCTACCACTGAGCTACAATCCCAGCCCCTGTCCCAGGACTTTTGAGAAAATCAATAAGTTTCTTTTTCCAGGAGAAAAACAATCCCTCCTTTCATTCAAAAATGTGGATTTACACATTAAAAAATGTGTATTTGCACAGAAACTCTGAAGGTTTATTCAGATATGAAATCAATTTGGGGGGGGCGGGTACCAGAGATTGAACTCAGGGGTACTCGACCACTGAGCCACATCCCCAGCCCTATTTTGTATTTTATTTAGAGACAGGGTCTCACTGAGTTGTTTAGTGCCTCATGGTTGCTGAAGCTGGCTTTGAACTCGCGATCCTCTTGTCTCAGCCTCCCGAGCCACTGGGATTATAGATGTGCACCCTGCGTCCAGCACGAAATCAATCTTGCTATCTGTCTTTCCGCTTCTTTATCATATCACAGAGTTAACTGCAAAACTGGGCCTTTGTTTCTGTCCAGTAAATCTATGTCACAAGATGAACCAGGATTTAGAGATTCATGTAACTTTTTAACATCTCTTTCTTTTCAAAGTACAACAAATATTTGGAACTTACTGCAGTCTCAAATGTGCTTATCATAATAGTGACTGATTTTGAGAAAAATAAATAAATAAATAAAGTTAAAAATAAAATAAAATATTCTACTCATAAAAAAAAATAATAGTGAGCCGGGCGCGGTGGCTCAAGCCTGTAATCCCAGCACTTAGGGAGGCTGAGACAGGAGAATCGCGAGTTCAAAGCCAGCCTCAGCAACGGCGAGGCACTAAGCAACTCAGTGAGACCCTGTCTCTACATAAAACACAAAATAGGGCTGGGGATGTGGCTCAGTGGTAGAGTGCCCCTGAGTTCAATCCCCGGTACCAAAAAACAAAAAAACAAAACAAAAAAAAAAATAATAGTGACTGAAACTGGAAGATATTTTTTTAAAACCCTGGAATCATCTATACTTGCCTTTTTTTCCCCCGGTCTTTTTGTTTGCAAAAAAGGCAAAGAATTCACAAATACCACGACCTAATCACTTGTTTCAAATTCAATGTCAGCCTTCAGCTTGCAGAATGATTTCTTGGTAATTAAGAAAATTGCATCAGTTGCTTTTTTCTTCCCGGAGAAGTCAGCAGGATAACTGTATCCTAAGGGCTTCTCTCTGTGTTGAATCTAAACAGTGGAACCAAAGGAAAACAACCTCCCATTCCAAACCATAGAGATAATGTGTAGAAAGTTACCCATATGCCAATAGGGAGAGTGGCTGGATAAAAGAAGCAAGACTACTGACTCTAGAAGGCGATGTAGAAATACCTGTCACGTCCTGAGTTAAGAATTTTGATTTGAGATGAATATAAAAGCACCTAAATGTCAGGAAAATGTCCTTCCTATGTGATAAGGATCCTCCCATGGTCCAGCAGACATAATCGGCCTCCCAGGGCCTGCCTGTCCCAGGTCCCCAGGCCAGACCGCCAGACAGCCAAGGCATGCCTCACTCTACCATCTTCGCTTGTTCACTGGTTATTTTGTTTCTTGACAGTAGGTAATGATTTTACTTCTTCTTCAATTTTTTTTTATGTCTCACAATTTTTAAAAAAAATTAAATTCCGGGCATCTTAACTGAGCATGGTGGCACACACCTGTAATCCCAGGAATTTGGGAGGCTGAATGAGGAGGACCACAAGTTCAAGGCCAGCCTCAGCAACTTAGAGAGACCCTGAGTCAAAAAAGAAAAGAAAAGAAAAGGTTTGGGAATGCTGAAGTAAAGCGCCCTGGGGTTCAATTTCAAGTGCCAGAAAAAAAAAAAGGAGAACTTAGGGAGGCTGAGACAGGAGAATTGGGAGTTCAAAGCCAGCCTCAGCAATGGCAAGGCGCTAAGCAACTCAGTGAGACCCTGTCTCTAAATAAAACACAAAATAGGGCTGGGGATGTGGCTCAGTGGTCAAGTGCCCCTGAGTTCAATGCCCAGTA
>PVHX01005567.1:0-63234 GCA_004024805.1 Geosciurus inauris | reverse complement strand
ACCTGTGCCACAGAAAGCCCTGCTCCATGTCTTCCCCGGCCAGCAAGGGGGATGCTAGTAGTAGCCGTGGTCTCCACCATCAGCGTCTTGTATACAGCATACCCTCCTCCAGTTATGACAGCTGAAAATACCTCCAGGCATTGTCAAATATCCCCTGGGAGGCAAAACTGCCCGTCCCCAAACCAGGGCTGAAACAGGATCCTGAATCCAGAACTTTCCTGGCCCTCCTGGAGGGATCCTCACCTATTCCCTGGGGCGGGGGTGGGGATCAGAATTGGTTGCCCCTCCCCAGCAGCTTCAGGTTGTTTGCCTTCTTTTTCCTCCTTGTCCTCTTCCTCTGTTTCTCCTTGTCCTTCTCCTGGGAGAAGGGTCCAGGTGGGACTTCCTGCTTTTCCCTTAGCAGCATCCACCACTCCTCCAGTGGGCACCACCCACGGAGGCTCTCTCCAGCCTCCTAATTGTCTTCGTGAGTCCAACAGGCCTGTGGGGGAGGAGTTCACAAGTGAATGATGACACCCTTGAGTGTCAACTTTTGGGGACTCTTTTGCCAAGCTAGTCCTAAGCCTTCGGCAGTTTGTGTAAAGTAGTAGTAGATGCCAGTCATTGAGGTGCACTCCTGTAACCATAGCAACTCAGGAGGCTGAGGCAGGAGGATCATAAATTCAAAGCCAGCCTGGGAAACTAAGTGAGACTCTATCTCAAAAATAAAATAAAAATTTTAAAAGGGGCTGGGGATGTAGCACAGTGGTAGAGCGCTTGCCTAGCATGTACAAAGCCCTGGGTTCAATCCCCAGCATCACAAAGGAAAAAAAAAAAATTTGCAAAATTCTTCCTGCCCATGCAAAATTTTTCCTGCTCTGCTTTTCAGAACTGGTTCACATCTCGTCTGTGCTCAGAGATGCTTCCTTGCGCTGAGATCTAGGTTATCTGGTGGTGCTGTGACCCCATCCCTCTGACAGGTTCAAGAAGAGCTAAGATTTTGTACTTTATCTGACCTCTTCTTGTTATTCGATAGAGAGAAAATCTCTTTCCAGCTTTCTCTACACTAAGTGGAAACACAACCTCCTTTACTGTCTGTCATATGTTGTGTATATTGGTTCTTTCAGAGGGGTTCTAGAGCCCTCTGATAGCATTAAAGGGACAAAAATTCTTCCTCCAGGACTGGGGCTGTGGCTCAGTGGTAGAGCACTTGCCTAGAATGGGTGAGGCACTGGGTTCCATCCTCAGAACCACATGAAACAAAAACAAAAACAAAAAATAAAGGTTAAATTAAAAAAAAAAAAATCCTTCCTCCATCCTTATTTCAAAAGGCACATAATTTTGCCTATCATGAATTCTCCACTAGTGCCCCAAAACATCTTTGTTTCAGTGCTGAAGATAAAGTAACTTTCTCCAATTTGCTAAAAATTAAAGAAATGTGCACTAAACACACAGGAGATACTGGTTTTCTCTTACTGTACTGACAACGTTGAAGAAAATGTTGGACAGCACATGAGTTTGGCCTAGAAATGGGGGTGAAGGTCATCATACTCCCATGGTTCTCATAGGCAGGTTAACTAGATCAGCCTCTTTGGAGGGCTCCAAAATTTAAAATGCGCATGCTCAGGCTGGGGATGCAGCTCAGTGGTAGAACCTTTGTCTAGCATTCTCTATGCCCTGTTGATCCCCAGCACAGCATTAAAAACAAACAAACAAACAAAAACACGCACAGGGCCTAGTGGCATACACCTATAATCCCAGTGGTTTGGGAGGCTGAGTCAGGAGGATCGTGAGTTCAAAGCCAGCCTCAGCAACAGCAAAATGCTAAGCAACTCAGGGAGACCCTGTCTCTACATAAAACACAAAATAGGGCTGGGGATGTGGCTCAGTGGTCGAGTACCCCTGAGTTCAATCCTCAGTACCAAAAAAAAAAAAAAAGAACGAGGTAGTTCTGCATGAGTTTATGTGGACCAATCTTCCAAACAGATCTAAGCAGCACAGTATGCAGAGCTCACTGTGTGTGTATGAGAGGGAGAAAGAGGAGAGACAATTCTGGAAGGACACAAAAGAAACTGGTGACCTCTGCTAGTTCTGGAATGGACATGGGAGTCAGAATGAGTGAGGACATTTTTATATAATATAATCTATGGGGCTATTTGAATTTTTTTTACCATTTTTTTAAATTTAAAAAATGTTTCCATTTATTTTTTTGGGTGCTGGGACCTAACCCAGGGCCTTGCACATGCTAAGCAAGTGCTCTGTCACTGAGTGACACCTCCAGCCCCTCCAGCTTTTGGCATTTTTAAAAACACAGCATCTCATGAACCTCACAACAATCAAATTAGGTAGAAATTATGATCTCCAATTCACAGTTGGGTAAATCAAGATTTAATATAGTTAAATGACTTGTCTGTGATTGCACAAACATTAGGCGGCGGAACTAAAATTTGAACCCGGTGTATCTAACTCTGGTCCAGAGCTTATCCGTATGCTGCGTTTTCTCCATATATTTGTCTTTGCTCATTCATTTTTCGTTCATAAAATGCCTACTAAGCACCTAACATGATTATCTATAGAGGCGATGGCCTCAAAGCTGTGCAATGTTCTCTCAAAGGGAATAGAAACTATCCCTTTCTCCTCCCATCCCAGTTGACAAAGATGAGACATGGTAACACCCAGTGTTGACAAGGGTGTGGGACTGTCTTTCAATACTGGCAGAAGATGACATTGTATAATCCTCCTGGAGAACAATTTGGACAAAGCTTTAAAAGTGTGCAAGCCCCCAACCTAAGTGAAGTATTCAACTTCAAGGAATCTATTTTGAGCAAATAGTCAAATAACTTAGTTGGGATCAGAGCTGTACCTATCAGGGGATTCATGGCATATTGGTAACCATCGAAATGTCCAAAGAAAGAAGATTGCTTAAACATATTGTTAGGGAGGGAAGAGGGAAGGAAAAGAGGAGGAATTGTGGATTGAAGTTGACCCAATTATGCTATGTGATGTATGAATGTATCACAATGAATCCTATTTTCATATATAATTATACAAGATCATAATGCATACAAGATCAATAGGATAGATGAAAGGGATCAGGGGAAGGGAGGAGGGAAGAGAAAGGATAGTAGTGGGAAAAGAAATGAGCAAATTATGTGCATATAAGAGTACGTCACGGGTGGGGGTTGTGGCTCAGTGGTAGAGCACTTGCCTAGCACGTGGGAGGCACTGGGTTCGATCCTCAGCACCACATTCAAATAAATAAAAAATAAAGATCCATCAACAACTAAAAAATATTTAAAAAAAAAAGAGTATGTCACAATAAACTGCACTACTATATATAAATACAATGCACTAACAAAACATAATAAAAATAAATACATTGTCATATTCATTCAGTGAAACATCATACAGTTAGGCACAGTAGCGCATGCCTGTAATTCCAGAGACTTGGGAGGCTGAGGCAGGAGGATTACATATTCAAAGCCAGCCTCAGTAACTTGGCAAGACACTGTCTCAAAATAAAACATAAAAAGGGCTAGAGATGTGGCTCAGTGGTTAAGCTCCCCTAGGGTCAACGCCTGGTACCAAAAAGAAAAGAAAAGAAAATGAAAAGAAGAAAGAAACATTATACACTCATTACAAATGATGATATGTGAATATTTAATGACATGGACTCTTCATGATCTACTGTTAAGGGAAAAGGCTGGCTATAAAACAGTATGCACAATATATTTCAATTTTGGTTTAAAATGTAGAGATAGGGCTGGGGGTGTAGCTCAGTGGTAGAACACTTGCTGAGTATGCACAAACCCCTGGATTTGATCCTATGTACCTCAAGGAAAAAAAAAAAAAAAAGGAAAAAAGAAATGCAGTGATAATTGTGGTTATATATAGTCACAGAAAAAAAAGCCTGGAAGCCAGGCATGGTGGCGCACATGCGTAATCCCAGCAACTCAGGAGGCTGAGGCAGGAGGATGGCAAGCTTGAGACCAGACCAGCATGGGCACTTACTGGGACCCTTTCTCAAAAAGAAAAAGAAGGCTGGGGATGGGAGTGTAGCCGAGTGTTGGAGCGCTTGCCTCGCAAGTACGAGGCCTTGGGTTCAAATCCCTCTCTCAATAAAAAGACTGAAGGACATATATCAGCTTTACATCAGCTTGATAACTGTGGCCATCTTCAGATAGTGAGATTATATATAATTTTTCCTTTGTATGTGTATGTGCATGGTTCTAGGAATCAAACCCAGGGCTCGCGCATGCTAGGTAAGCGCTATACCACTGAGTTACATCCCTAGTCCGGACTTTTGCTTTTATGTCTTTCTGTACTATCTGAATTTTATTTTGAAATAAGCCTGTGCTTCTCTCTCTCTCTTCCTCTTCCTCCTCCTCCTCCTCCTCCTCTTCTTCTTCTGCTTCTTGGTACTGGGGATTGAACTGAGGGGCACTTGACCACTGAGCCACATCTCCAGCCCTATTTTGTATTTCATAAGAGACAGGGTCTCACTGAGTTGCTTAGCGCCTCACTTTTGCTGAGGCTGTCTTTGAACACACGATCCTCCTGCCTCAGTCTCCCGAGCCGCTGAGATTACAGGCACGTACCATGACACCTGCCTCTGTGCTTCTCTTAAAATAACAGAACAGAACAAAACAAACAAAAAAAAATGCTTTCTTTCCCCATGTTGAAAATAAATATTAGTAATTCAAATACACAGGGCACTGTGGCGCACACCTGCAATCCCAGAGGCTCAGGAGGCTGAGGCAGGAGGATCACAAGTTCAAAGCCAACCTCAGCAACTTAGCGAGGCCCTAAGCAACTTAGTGAGACCTGCCACTAAATAAATAAAAAATATAAAGGGCTGGGGAAGTGGCCCAGTGGTTAAGCACTCCTGGGTTCAATCCCCGCTACCAAAAAGAAGGGGAAGGTGAAGAAGAAGAAGAGAAATAAACAACAGGGCTAATATCTGGAATAAATCAAAGTAGGCTCATGTATTTATAATATAGAATACTACGCATCCTTTAAAAATGACGATTCATTCAGGAATGTGCTTTGTGCCAGGCTGTGATGATGTCAAGGGAGCCAAGACAAGGCCCTCCCTTGTGAGTTAAGCCAAGGCTTACCACACATTGGGACTGGTCATATGATGAAAGGACGTGAAAAGTGACATTGAAACCACGGAACAGAACACCGATGTAGGAACCAGGTGTGGGAGGTTCTGGGAAGATGAACAGGAACTCACCAGGGCAGAGATGCAGGTCATCCTGTCAGAGAGACCGTGGATACAAAGGTGAGTGAGTGAGTGTACATGACATGGGACCATTGACTCAGAGAAGGGAAGCGATTGGGTTGCACAGGAGGAAGATAGTCCAAGAAGAGGTGGACAAACTGACATCATTAAATACTTCACTAGGTCCTAAAGATAGGCATCTAAGGGACGGAGCAAAGGTGGCAGTTTCTCTGTCCCCTCTTCACCGGCTGAAATTCCATAAGCTGTCATTACCATTGCTCCCATTCAGACACCCTTGACTCTCTCGCCTCTTTTCACTTTGTTCCACTCTCGGTGAAACCACAATCTTATTGAAATCCAACCCCCAGACACTCCAAGCTGCCACCTGTAAAGCTTTACAGCCACCCGGGTGGTTCTCAGTCTAAATTTGTTTCTGAAGGGGGACAACTTTGCACCCCGCGGTATTGGGCAGTGTCTGGAGACATGATGACCGTCACCAACCTTGAGTCTCCATTGGGCTGTAGAGTGAGTTGACAATCATTTGACCTTTTCCTAGTTGGCTCATGCTCCCATTTTTTTTTTAAATTCAGTTTTGATACTGGGAATTGAACCCAGGGCTTCCTGCATCCTAGGCAAGCACTCTATCACTGAGCTACATCCCCAGACCTTCCTTTTACTTTTTTCTCTCCCTTCCTTCCCTCGCTCTCTCACTCTCTGTTGAGGACTTTGCTTCCTAGCTCACTGAGAACATGGCAGCAATCAGATGATAACTCTTAACCATCTTTCCCCACAGCACCCACCACCCACCCACACCTCTGCCTTCTCTCCTGTGGCTTCAGGTAAACCATCTGTGCTCCTGGCAGAGGCCAATCCCTCCTCTTGCACTAAATCCTGTCCCACGCATTCATTCTAGTAAAATGCTCCAGCAATTCCCTCTTCTCCTCAAGTTTCCTCTTGGCCTAAAGCTGTGGCTCAGTGGTAGGAGGTTGTCTGCAGGTGGGGCGAGGGATAGTTTTCCTTTTTACTTGATTGTTCATTAGCATAATTCCCACCCTCTACCTATTTTTTTTTTTCTTTTTTTGTGGTCCTGGGGATTGAACCTTGGACCTTACACATGCTAGGCAAGTGCTCTACCACTGAGCTACATCCCCAGCCTTTTATAGTTTTTATTTTGAGACAAAGTCTCACTGAGTTACTAAGTTGCCCACACTGGCCTCAAACTTGAGATCCTCCTGCCTCAGCCTCCCAAGTTGCTGGGATTACAGGTATGCACCACCACCCATGGCAACATTTCCCATTCGGGAAAAAATAAAGAAAGAAAAAAAAAAACCCTCCCTTGGTCCTCATTCCCTTTTAGCTACTGCCCATTCCCCTCTTGTTCCTCTTTACTGCAAGGGGCAGGTTCCTGTCTATATGTGTGATTTGCTCAATGCACATACCCATTGCGGCCTGCCACCATTCTTCATATGCGCTTTAGTAATGCCCGTCACTAAACCCAACAGCTAATTCTCAACAGCTTTTGATCTAGCAATAGACATGGAACCCTGACCACATCCTCTTCCTTGGGACATTTTCTGCCCTTGGCTGCCAGGGACCACTGTTTCTCAAACTCCTTGGCCAGTGCCTCCCAGCTCCCTGCTCTCTAGGTGTTAGAGTGCCCACAACTCACATCTCCATCTTTCTTCTGTCTTCTCTCAACTTTACCATGACTTTCCTTTGCTCCACGGCATTAAATGCCACCTGAGAAGTAAGGGATCCCCTGTCCTACACACTCAAGGGTCTGACTGTGCCTGTGATGTCTCTCCTTGAAACTCCCACCTGATGCATTCAAAGCCAACTCTGGACCTCCCTATAAACAGTTCTCCCGTCACCAACTAAAATCTCTTCCTTTCTACAGGCACGATGACGCATGCCTGTAATCCCAGCACTTTGGGAGGCTGAGATGGGAGAATCACGAGTTCAAAGCCAGCCTCAGCAATGGCGAGGCGCTAAGCAACTCAGTGAGACCCTGTCTCTACATAAAACACAAAATATGGCTGGGGATGTGGCTCAGTGGTCGAGTGTCCCTGAGTTCAATCCCTGGTACCAAAAAAAAAAAAAACCTCTTCCTTTCTAATGCTCAAGAACCTCGGAGTCATCCGTGACTTCTCTGTTTTGAATATCTCATCTGGCAGCAGGTTCTTTTGTCTTTACACTCAAAATATATTCAGAATTGGGCTGGGAGTGTAGCTCGGTGGCAGAGTGCTTGTCAAGGTCCTGGCTTCCAGCTCTAGGCACTTCTTTCTGCTTTGAACCCTGCTCAGATCCAAAAGCTTTCATTTCTCACCTCCTTGGTTAAATAGCAGCTCCTCTTTGCAGACCCCGGCTCCACCTAACTGCAGCCATTCACACTCCCGTCCTCCCCACCTGCCCTCTGATATGGACTGGGTTTTTGTTTTGTTTTGTTTTGTTTGGAACTGGGGATTGAACTCAGGGGCATTCGACCACTGAGCCACATCCCCAGCCCTATTTTCTGTTTCATGTAGAGACAGGGTCTCACTGAGTTGCTTAGTGCCTCGCCCTTGCTGAGGCTGGCTTTGAACTCGCAATTCTCCTATCTCAGCCTCCCTAAGTGCTGGGATTACAAGCGTGAGCCACTGCGCCCGGCTCTGACTGGGGTTTGAACCTGAGGTAGGAGAGAGAACCTAAGACAGGTAGAGAGGAGACTAACAGGGAAGGGAAAAAAAGAAGCTCCATGAACATCCCAGGCCTGTTTTTCCTCCAGGCCTAAATTCTTAAATGCCTTTGATTCTCGGAGTAATGTGAATTCAGATGATGAATGCCTACAGACATTGCTAGTGTACACAACATATTTTCTTTAGACTAAATAAAGCCAAGGGAAAATATTGTTAGAGACTTATGATATGAGTATATTCCAAACATTGTCTATTGACTGGATGACGTCAACCTAGAGATCCTGAAAGAACCAGACGACCATGACCCACTCTGTGCTCCACCATCAAGACGGCTGTGCTTACCAGGCAGATGTTGCCCCATGTACTTCCCATGGTCACTATTTAGTTGCATTAAAAGAACAGCCCAAGCTGGGCACAGTGGCGCATGCCTGTAATCCCAGCACTTGGGGAGGCTGAGACAGGAGAATCACGAGTTCAAAGCCAGCCTCAGCAATGGCGAGGCGCTAAGCAACTCAGTGAGACCCTGTCTCTACATAAAACACTGGGGATGTGGCTCAGTGGTCGAGTGCCCCTGAGTTCAATCCTCAGTACCAAAAAAAAACAAAAACAAAAACAAAGAAACCCCAAAAAAACAAAAACAAAAAAAGAACTGCCCAATGTCCCAAAGTGCAGCTCACTCATGCGCCCACCCTCCCCACTTTGAGTGTGTACCCTGCTCCATTGCTTGGTTTTCTGAATAATTTTGTTTTTTAAATAAATCTTTGTGCCTGTTTGGACGTGTCCTGGATTCCTTTCTGCAGTGTAAGTCAAGAGCCTGCCAGGGCTGAGCTGAGGTCCCCTTCTCCCTTCCAGGAACTTCATGGGATCCCTGTCTGGTGACAGAACCCCAGGTGTTGCATGCGCTAGGCAAGTCCTCCACCTCTGAGCCACATCCCTGCCCCCTTTACTCTGTTATTTTGAGACAGGATCTCACTAAATTGCTGACCTTGTGATCCTCCTGCCTCAGCCTCCTGAGCAGCTGGGATTACAGGTGTGTGTCACTGCATCTGGTTTCCATCCTTTCTGTATATCCTTACAGTATTAATCATGATCAAACACACCATTAATTAAAATTACGATGTATTTATCTCATTTTTTGTACTGCCCCCCCTTTTGTAATGGAGATTGAACCCAGGGGTGCTCTACTACTGAGCTACTTCTCTAGCCCTTTAATTTTATTTTGAGACAGAGTCTGGCTAAGTTGCTGAGTCTGGCTTTCAACTTGCGATCCGCCTGTCATACTTCTGCATACTGGGGTTACAATGTGCACCACTGTACCTGGCTATATGACTTAATTTTAAAAAATTGTTTTCTTCTTTCCCCAGTAAAATATAAGCCCCAACAAGGCGTGACATACTGTCCATTTTGTTCACAATGTTTCTCCCAGAGGGGACATTCAACACGTCATTTACTGAATAAACAAATGGACCCACCTCATACTGCTTATCATCTTTGAACCCTTAATTGGTGACCTCAGGCAAGGCTGAGGACCTTAAGCTCCTCTCAGTGGGTAAAAGGTTGACCTTTTGCTACAGATGGATTTTTCTTGGTTGCGTGCTTGGACTGGATGGGGAAACTGAATCACTCTCCGCAGCGGGATCACCAGTTTGAGGCCAGCCCAGGCAACTTAGTGAGACCCTGTCTCATAATAACAAATAAAAAAGGGCTGGAGGTGTAGTTCACTGTTAGAGCATCCCCGGAGCTTCCATTCACACAACATACACACATAATCCCCGGGGTTGCGGAGAGAGAACAAAACAATCTATGAGAGGCTCTGGCAAATGGTGGGAATGTAGAGGCAGATGAGATTGGAGGTGTTGGGTTGGTTGTGTTGCTCCATAGTTAGTGCTTGCACACATGTGCAAGACTCTGGGTTTGATCCCAGCATAGGCTGGGGGGAGGGACAGAGAGGGGTCCAAGGAACTTATGTCTGTCCTTCTTTGGAGGGCAGGGTAAAGGCAAGCCAGCTGGGCACTGGTGTGGTGTGTCATGGGCAGGTCTGCAGCATCCTAACAGATGATTTCTCCATGACATTGGCAGAGTTACTTTCCTGCCACCCAGCCTGTCCCCACCTCTGTGTACCCCAAACTAGGCTGCTAGGCTCTATCACATCTCTTTCCTTCAGCCTGTGGGTCTTCCTGCTGCCCCTGGGCTCTGGGTCTCCGGGTGGTTTCTACAGGTACAGCCAAGGGCAAAAATTTAGTCAGGAATGTGCCCTTAGCTCCAGAGACAATGGAGACCCTGGCTC
The DNA here is from genome assembly GCA_004024805.1 of Geosciurus inauris. Lineage (NCBI taxonomy): Eukaryota > Metazoa > Chordata > Mammalia > Rodentia > Sciuridae > Geosciurus > Geosciurus inauris. The sequence goes on along the minus strand of PVHX01005567.1, from coordinate 53,069 downwards.
CCCACCCACTCAGTCTGGCTGGCTGGCAGCAGCTTCTGCGGGGGTCGGGCTGATGTCAGCCCTGCTGTGCAGGCTGGGCTGGTTTACCTGGAAGTTCTTGCCTCTCCCTAGGGAGGCTGGCTTACCTCACCCTGGACCAGAGGGAATGGTTAACTAGCTTTCTCTCAGGGCCTCAAGAGCCAGCCTGGGGCACACGCCCTCAGGGCAGGGAGTAGAGTGGACCCTGGTCAGGCCTGGGGTGTGTGGTGGCCCCGTCCTTGGTCACTGCCTGTTATCGGCATTACTGTTCGCAAGTGTCGTAAAAAATTTGTCCATAGCATAAACGTACAGATGACGCAGAAGGCTCCTTTATGGTAAACAACATTTTACATTTTGTGCGACCTGGGGTGGATTTTTATTCACCTAGCATTGTTTAAAAGTATATATTTGCATTTCAACTAAGATATATGTTTATAAACCACCTTTTAGGGTTGGGGATGTAGCTCAGTAGTAGAGTGCTTGACCAGCATGCACAAGGGGGTGTAATCCCACACCACAACATAAAGAAAGAAATAAGTCAAACTCACTTTTTACCACTTAAGACATTTGTCAGTCTCAAGACACCAAAAGTATTTCCAGGGCCTGGGGTTGTGGCTCAGTGGTAGAGCAGTTGCCTAGCATGTGTGAGGCACTGGGTTGGATCCTCAGTACCACGTATAAATAAATAAGTAAATAAAGTTATTGTGTGTGTCTAGAACTAAAAAAAAAAAAAAGTATTTCCAAAGCCAGAAGTGGACTAAAGAATTGATACATTTTTTGCTTTCGTTTTTGAAATTTTTGTTTTGTTTATTTGGTACTGGGGATTGAGCGCAGGGGCGCTTAGCCACTGAGCTACATCCCCAGCCCTTCTTATATTTTATTTAAAGACAGGGTCTTGCTGAGTTACTCAGGGTCTTGCTAAATCACTGAGGCTGGCTTTGAACTCATCACCTTGTTTTTAATTTTGAGACAGGGTCTTGCTAACTTGCCCCAGCTGGCCTTGAACTTGTAAACTTCCTACCTCAGCCTCCCACGTCACTGGGATTACAGGTATGCACCACTGTGGCCCTGCAGCAGCATATTCTTGATTGAGGAAAACATTGAATTACCCTCCAGCCTGGCATAGTGGCGCATGCCTAAAATCCCAGTGACTCCGGAGACTGAGGCAGGAGTGTCATAAGTTTGAGGCCAGCCTGGGTAACTTAGAAAGACCCTCAGAAAGCTAGTGAAGCTTTTTGAGTACAATTTGTTTTAAAAGGCTGGAGATTTAGCTCAATGGTAAAGTGCCCCTGAGTTCAATCCCCAGTACAAAAGAAGGAGAAAATTGAATTCCTCTCCTTAAGAGATGAGGCTCCAAAGGGGAATGTTGCATAGAAAAGAATTTGGCTGGAGCTCTATTTTTCCATGATGACCTCATTCACACTTGAATTGTGTCCTTTCTCAAAAGAATATTTTTTGCATTTTAAAAAGAATTTTCTAGGACACTTCTATGTAATCATTCTGTTTTCAGAAGTCAATGTTCTGACCTCAGAAGTTGGTAAATGGTCCTCTGGCAATGCAGATGCAAAATGTACATTAGAAAACTTTTTTTTTTCCACAAGAAATTCCAAAAGGTTCTGGATTTTTAAAAATAAATATATAGAGTTAACAAAGCATTTATACATATATACATATGTATAAGCATAAATATAAATTTTGAAAGAATACTGTGAGCTGGGCACTGTGGCACACACCTGTGGTCCCAGTTACTGGGGAGGTTGAGGCAGGACGATCATGAGTTAGAGGCCAGTCTCAGAAAGTTGGCAATAAAAAATAAAAGGGTCGTAACTCAGTGGTAGAACGCTCCAGAGTTCAATCCTAAGTGGTGGGAGTGGTGGGGCACAGGCCAGGCATCAAAGAAACTGTATCCTGACATTTCTGGTTCTTTGGGCCTAGAGACATAGTGTCAGGAGTCTGCCTGCTGGAGTCTTTATTCTCTGCTAGGACTCCAGTACTCAGAAGAGAACCTGTCTCCCCCTCCATTCTGGAAATTCCTTTCTTTGTTTCAATCCCAGAAGCCTCCATCTCTGGGGACTTCCTAGCCTCAGTCTTTCTGCTCAGGTCTTGCCCTGAATATTTATTATCTCACTTGTTGACTCAGAACCTAGATATGGAGTGTCTGGTCATTGGTTGCTACTTGGTTTCTGGGACATATCTGGGCCAGCAGAAGTGTGAAGTCCCTTGGATGCTTGGACACTGCCCAAACAGGTGTGAGAAAATGGCCTCAGAAGTCTTGATATGGAGCCAGGATCCTTTCTGGAGGTATAGTCCAGAGATAGCCATCTTGCAGGCCCATCACACATTTACAGAGTGGACAGCCAGCCCTATGCCCAGAGCCTTGGGAGCACAGAGGCTCCCAGAACAGTTGGATAACATCTGGTTGGTTTTTTGGGTAAGGAGCTTACTACATTTGACCCCTGTCCCCTTCTTGCCCGCTTTCTCTTCCCCTTTCTCCCAACAGGTGTCGTTCAGTGTGGCACATAGAGTGGGGCTTGTCTTCAGACACTGGGTGTGTGGGAAGTGCTCTGCTCTGGGATTTCCCATCTTTGGTCACCCCTAGGCCATTGCCATATCTGCAGACCTCCTCCACTATCGTTTATTTTAATGTCTTCTCTTTCAATGGGCTACCCTTTGCATTACAAGTGAAATGAGCAAGTCACCAAAGGATATACAATCGATCAACAAATATATGAAAAAATGCTCAACGTCTCTAGCAATTAGAGAAATGCAAATCAAAACTACTCTAAGATTTCATCTCACCCCAGTCAGAACAGCAGTTATCCAAAATACAAGAAACAATAAGTGCTGGTGAGGATGTGGTGAAAAAGGCACACTCATACATTGCTGGTGGGACTGCAAATTGGTGCAACCAATCTGGAAAGCAGTATGGAGATTCCTTAGAAAACTTGGTATGGAATCACAGTTATTCCACAGTTTGGAATTTGATCCAGCTATCCCACTCCTCGGTCTATACCCAAAGGACTTAAAGACAACATACTATAGTGACACAGCCACTTCAATGTTTATAGCAGCTCTATTCACAATAGCTATACTGTGGAACCAACCTAGATGCCCTTCAATAGATGAGTAGATAAAGAAACTGAAGAAACTGTGGTATATATACACAATGAAATATTACCCAGCATTAAAAGAGAGTAAAATTATGGCATTTGTATGTAGATGGATGAAGTTGGAGAATATCATGCTAAGCAAAGTAAGCCAATCCCAAAAAACCAAAGGACAAATGTTCTCTCTGATAAGTGAATGCTGATTCATAATGTGGGGGAGGGAGCATGGGGAAAATGGAGGAACTTTGGTGAAAGGGGAGGAAGGAAGGGGTCATGGGGGCAAGAAAGATGGTGGGCCGGGCGCGGTGGCTCAAGCCTGTAATCCCAGCACTTAGGGAGGCTGAGACAGGAGAATCGCAAGTTCAAAGCCAGCCTCAGCAATGGCGAGGCACTAAGCAACTCAGTGAGACCCTGTCTCTACATAAAAAACACAAAATAGGGCTGGGGATGTGGCTCAGTGGTCGAGTGCCCCTGAGTTCAATCCCCGGTACCAAAAAAAAAAAAAAAAAAAAAAAAAGAAAGATGGTGGAATGAGATGGATATCAATACCTTAGGTACATGTATGACTGCACATATGGTGTAACTCTATATTGTGTACAACCAAAGAAATGAAAATTGTGCTCCATTTGTGTACATTGAATCAAAACACATTCTGCTGTCATGTATACCTAATTTGAATAAATAAATTTTTTAAAAAAGCATGCAGAGAGCACATAGCATCTCTCCTTAAGCTGCTGCTATTGCTGTTTTTACTGAGCAGAGGGTGAAGTAATATTGGTCCCCTTCTTTAGGACGTTTTCTCTGATATCCTCCTTCACTGGCTCAGGCAGTGTCCGCTGCTCCCCTGTGTTCTCAAACTCCCAAGGAGCACCTGTATCAGAACATTTGCATGCAACAGCAGTGGGGGGCAAGGGACTGGTATAGTTCCACAGAAAGCTGTCTGCCCAGGGTTGGCACTAGGGTGGCCAGTACCTTCAGGGACATAACAGTGGGAAGCTCTGTGGGAATTGCTTAGGGGCTTGCTAAGTTGCTGAGGCTGGGTTTGAACATGCAATCCTCCCGCCTCAGCCTCTGGAGCCACTACAATTTTTTTAATAAGACTTGCTTTGACTACTTCAGAATCATCGTGTGAATGTGATGACGTGAAGGTGTTTTGTATGATCGTCGTCATTATTCCCAACCAGGCCGGTCTGTCCTGCTGGAGATGAGACAGGACATGGGACACTAAGGGGACTTCTGGCTTCTTTCTAGATACTAGAAGAACAGTGGCAGGTCACCAAATCCTGGACAAATGGTAGCTACTGTCCATGGGTCAAGTGTGGGTCTGCTAGGAGAAGGTTCTCAGGCCGCTGTCTGCTAACCACTCTCTCAGGGCCGTCTGTGGCTGGGGTAAGGCTGACCCCTCACGATGGGCAGGGAAGCCCACTGTTAGATATTAGAAGTTGCTTCTAATATCCAAGCAACTCAGCAAGACCCTGTCTCTAAATAAAATAGAAAAAGAACTAGGGATGTGGCTCAGTGGTTAAGCATCCCTGGGTTCATTCCCTAGTACCAAATAAATAAATAAATAACTAGAACGCCTACATAAGTTGACACATACTATACTTCCACTTATCCGAGGTGCCCGGCATAGTCAAATCTATAGAAACAGGACATAAAATGGTGGTCACCAGGGACTGGGGGAGGGGACAGATCCATGGACACAGAGTTTTAGCTTGGGATGGTGAAACGATTTAGAAGCAGGTGGTGGTAGGTGATGGTCATACAACGTGACTGTCCTTTACTCCACCGAGTGGTACTCTTAAACATGGTACACTTAAACACCTTAGGTGATATACATTTTACCATAATTTAAATATAATAGCTAATATTCAATAAACATATCATTTACCCCAGTAACCTGTGGGATCTGGGTAAACCATGATTCTCCTCCACCCCTAACCTCCAAACTCGCATCTCTCTGGAGGACTGGACAGCTCTGTGGGGCCCTGGCCCCTATCCACCCTCTCCCAGAGCCTGGCCTCCATCACACCCGTGATCCCACCTCAGGGCCCTTGTGTTGTCTCTGCTCTGCCTGGAACGGCCCTTCCCATGGCTTCCCCACCGTCTGTCTTCAGGTGAGCTGTCCAGTGGAGGCCACCGTGTCACGACCTGCACACCCTTGCTGTATCTCCCCACTACTCCACGTTTCTCTGCTCTCAGGTACTATACATGAATTCATTTTGGTTAATGCCTGTGCCCTAGACTGGAGGCTAAAGTGGCAGGCAGCGGTCCTCGCCTTGTTCTGTGATGTATCTTGGCTCCTAGGAGGGTGCCTGGGACTTGGTGGAGGGCCAAGAGGTCATTTGTTGAGTGCATGAAAATTTTGAATTTCCTATGAATCAGGTGCTGGGGCGGGGGTGCCCCTAAACAGGTCAGCCCTGAGGCAGGTGGTTTTGTTCTCCCTCTGTGCAGATCCTAGCTGACCATAGCAAAGGCCCTTGCAGATGTCCTTGGCCTTCAGTCTGCCTCTCAACATTTCAAAGTGGAAAAAACGAAACCTAAAGGGCCTCCTTCCCTCTGAGCAGCCACGTGGCAGACTCTGGCCAATCCCTCAGTGCCTGCAGCTCCAGGGGTGAGCCCTGGCCACAGGCTAATCAGGTTGGGTGTTGCCTGAGGCAGGAACCATTGCGTGAGGGAGGACAGGTGGGCCAGGGCAACCCCATCCCCCATCCTGTCAGCCAGTAGCAGGGGCAGGGGAGTCTTGGAGGACAAGAGAGGACAGCAAGGTGCACTGCCCTTTGGTGCGCAGGGCCCAGGGTGTCAGCCCCCTGTGGTGTGATATGAACAGTCTCTGAGCTGAGTTAGGTGCTCACAAAAGACTCAGGGGTTGTCTTTGTCCTCTGCCCGCCCCTTGTCCTTTGTTTACATCCTCCCTTCCCGTAAATGAGTTGGGCACCAGCCCCACTGGCCCCAAGCCAGACACACCTGTAGGACAGGTTGGGCTGAGTGAGCTCTTGGGGGTGGGGAGCTGGTGGCAGTGCTGGCAGGTGATTCAGGCCCTTGGGGAACAAACTCTGGTCCTTCCCATGCCAGCACTGGTGCCAGGCTCCTGCGCCTTGGGCCAAGGATTCTTGGCTAACTCCAATAGGACGGGATGCATCCAGGGGGCCTTCCTTGTCAAGGAGTGCCAGGGAGTTACGTGCAAGTCCCCAAATGTGGGAGGACCAAGACTCTTCATGTTCACTTGGCATTGCCTAGAGGGAAACCGAGGTCTAGAGAAAGAGAGAGATAGAAGTGCATCAGTGAACAGGTCTGCCCTTGAGCCACTGCTCCCCTTGAGAGGGACCTAATAGTGACTTGTACCTGGGGTGAGGTGAGGTGACTGCACTGGTGTTGGACTCTATCCTGCCTAGTGCCCTGGGGGGCTCTGCCCCTCTCTGGGCTTCGTTCCCCAGCTGAGTCAGTGAGGAAGTGAGAGTGAACCTGGAGACAGGGTCTCTGGAAGGACAAGGGAGGAGGCAGGTGTGGCGGAAGGGGGAGGGGGCCAGGGGTGGCCAGCCTGAGCCAGAGAACTTCTGTCCCAGAGGAGGACAATGCTGGTGTCTGTGACTCAGGACATCAGCGACCCCAGGTTTACTCGGGCAGGTCTCAGTCAGGATTGCGTAGAGGCAGGAGGTGTGGGTAGATGTGACTCAGGGAGAAGTTTCTTCCTCCACCTGAGGATTAACTGACCAAGTTCATATTGAATTGTTTTCCACCTGTCTCTTCTCTCTGTCTGTCAACAACGGTGACTGGTCACTCAGTCACCAAGTATGTACTGACTGCCTACTATGTGCCCAGCCCTTTGTTAGGCGCTCAGATCCCGGCTGTGCTCTTGGTGACTACCGTCCGTGGCATCTGTCTCAGCAGGGCACTGTCCCAGCCAGCCCCTCTTCCCTGCATCCCACCTGAGTTCCACCGCCACACCAATGATCTTGCTGACCATCTTGCCAGGACATCGGGTCTCAAACAGCACATTCTTCCAGTTCCTGCCCTGCTGAGCTGTCACACACTACCCTCCAGTGGGGCGGATGGGGTACTAACTGAGCCCCTGAGCTCTGATCCCATCCCTGCCCAGCTCCTCAGGGCCAGAGGTCAACACAGAGAGATTCAGCTCTGACCACAGCGGGCGGGGGAAAAGGGTCCTATTTTAGGGGCTTACTGAGCAAGCAAGAGGCGCCAGCTGAGAACTGCTGGCTCAGCTGCGCTGTGCCTGGGATGCCTCTGCCAAGGCCTGATAAGCCCCGAGTCCACCCTGAGTGTCCTGGGACACAGCAACTCTGATTCCATCTTTATGTGCTCCTTGTCAAAGATATCTGTATTTCCTGGCATGGTGGGTTTCCTCAACGGATCTTTGTGGAGGGCTATTCCTGTTTTCTCTACAGTGAGACTAGGTGCTGGGCAGCCTGGGCCAGGGGTTTCCTAACCAACCCAAGTGACGGGGTCCCCAGCTGCCAGTCTTATTCCCAGGTCATGTCGTCTACTGTCCATCTGGACTCCCAGCTCCCTGATTTTTGCTCTGTGTCAGCTGTAGAAGGCACTGTTCAAGCTCTTCCAAGTCCATGGCCCACTGCCTACTGCTACTTTGTCCAGCCCCACAGTGCCAATGTCTAGTGGAGCATGTCACCAGAGCTGGAAACAGCCTGTTGCTGCCCCTCTGGCCTCTTGTGTTCCAGTTCTGGTCTCACCCCTGCTGAATCCACAGCCCTTAGCTGTTCCCCTAGAGCGGCAATGGCTCTGTCGCATGCCTAATCCATCGCCAGCTCCTCAGAGAGCCCAGTGGCTCAGCAGGGACTGAGTAAGCAGCAGTATTCCCACAGGGAGCCCAGGGATGCTGACTGACAGACAAAGGACTAGAGGCGGGATCTCTGTCCTCAAGAAACTCAGGTTCTAATTAAGACAAGAGTACAGGATGCAAAATTCTCTACCTTCTTATGTTCTGTTGCTGGGGACTGCCGTTTACACTGTCAAAGGACAGATGAACAGGAGTAAAACCATGAGGATTTAATTGATTTTGTTTTAAATTTTATGTGCATGGGGGCTACACAGAAAAAGACATGAAAACCCAAAGAATAGGTTAGTTAGACTCAGGGGTTTATGTACCATTTTAACGAGGGCAATAAATTGTGAAGAAGTGATTGGACAAAGCAATGAGTTTTGGACTCCTAGGCTGGTCAATAGTGGGAAGGTAAATATTTGGGGGGAAACATAGTAGATAAGGGTTATTTGTTCACATATTTAATTTTTACAGTGCTGGGATGGAACCCAGGGCCTTGCACACGTCGGGCAAGTGCCCTACCACTGAGCCTACCCTCAGACTAAGAATTCTTTCATAGGATCTGTTTATGCAGACTCCTCTTGGTGCCATCTCTGACACTGTTGGTAAGCGTTGCTCTCCTCCCACTGGTTGACACCTTATAAGAGAAATTTATGTCACTTTTGCAAAGGGAAATTTATGCCTTGCTTTCAGGAAGATAAGGGGAAGTCTCTCTCCTTCCGTGTCTGCCATTTCTCAAATTCCTGTGGCTCAAGACAATCCTTATGCCACAGTGGCATGTTTGGGGGTAGCATATTCTGATCCCCTTCCCGAGTTAGTTAAGCATTCCAAAAACAGACACTCTGGAGACTGAGTTCCTCTGTACTGCTCTCTAAAAGGGACTTTCCAGCTCCCTTACTATCCTTTGATTCCTTAGACCCACGGCTCCACCTGTCTCCAGCCATGATTGCTCCATCTCTCTGACTCTCCTGAGTTTCTCCTCGTCATCTCAGAGTCAGCGGAAGGGGGAACAAAGGGTGGGGAGAGCCAGCAGTTCTTACGTATAGAAGTATTTTACATATGTTCTCTCATGTAATTCTTGTAACAACTCTTTCAGATAGGAACTATTATTATCCCTTTTTATTTATGAGGAAACTGGAGAGCCATACAGGTTAGGTTACTCCCCGAGAGCCGGATCGTTAGCATGTAGCAGGGTGGAGCCTGAAGACCAGCCAAGCCCTTCTAGCCCAGAGCTGCTTCAAGAGTTTGCTATCAAGGACCAATTTTGTTTTGTTTTTAATTTCCAATCTGTTTCAAAACATAATAAAAACAAATGATTAGAAAAGCAAAAAGAATTAAAAAAAGAAAAAGATGTGCAAAGTACAAATCATTCTTGTTATTAGGTTCAAAAGAACCATTGCTATAAAAACCACTTCTAAACATGGGATCAGCACCTATGTGTGGGCCCCATCACATGCTGCCTGAAGAGAATGTCCCAGGTGATCCTTACTCAGGGAGCCATTCCCTCAGGAATGACCTCTTAAGAGGCCAGAGGGACCAGGCCCTCAGGCTAGCCCTACACCAGCAGTCCTACAGGGTAATGCCAGGGGGCAGGGGCTCAGAGGAGAGCAGAGCCTGGGGGAGGGATGAACTATGGGAGGCTCTGGTGTTTTAAATTATGGACCTCTCCATTTCTGGGACATGATGGAAGGGACCTGGACAATCAGGACTCATACTACCTGCACTTTAATGATCACGATGCATCATGTCAAGGAAGACCCACCTTAACTCTGAGCCCCCTGGAGCAAGTACTTTTATGGAGACAGTCTAGGGGCTCATGCGGAAAGGTCTCAGTACATCCAATGCAAAAATGGAGTAAGTAGACAGATATCCTTTTCCGCCCTTGCTGGGAATACAACCCAGGCCTTGCGCATGCACGTGCAGGCAAGCACCCTACCACTGCACTGCACTTTCTAGACTGATGATGCCTTTTTATCCACTGGTGTTCAGTAGATGTTTAAGAAATCAAAAAGGAGGTGATGCACAGGAAAAATGCTTTACAAATTCTAAAATTACCTGAATGTAGAAGGAAGATAGTTTCTTATTCGCAACCTCAGAGGCTCCAGAGTCAGATCATTATCTATGCAGATCATTTACTAGTTCATTATTTTTTAAATTCATTTCATACATATTTATCTAATAGTGTTTACTTTCTGCTCAAGCCCTGGAGTTCTAGGGAGAAAGCAAAAGCATCAGCACACAGAGCCCACATCGGGGTCCCACTGTCCTTGGTGGTACTTTCCACTGAGAAAAATCAGTGGAAGAGCCAGGCACAGTGGCACGCACCTGTAATCTTAGCGGCTTGGGAGGCTGAGGCAAGAGAATCTCGAGTTCAAATCAAGCCTTAGCGAGGCCCTAAGCAACTTAGCCAGACCCTGTCTCTAGATAAAATATAAAAAAGGGCTGGGGATGTGGCTCAGTTGTTAAGCACCCCTGCGTTCAACCCCGCCCCCCAAAAAAAATCAGTGAAGGACTTGGAGAGATGGTAGGGGTAGTCCACATTGAGGGTGACCCAAAACCTTCCTAGAAGAGGTGGCCTCTCACAGGAGCTGCTAAATGAGTCATGCAGTGTCCAAACATGCTCTCTGAAGCAGTTATTAAAGGGCTGGTGTAGGGCTCCGGGTGTTCACACCCCGCCCCCATAACCTGCTCAGAGCATGATTCTGGAAAGACTCACTCCAAAGGTTATCCCAGGTTTCTAAGAGAGCATGTCATGGTCTGCAGGTATTTTGATCTCAGAAAAGGAAGAGAGTAACGGTCTATACGTGTGCATCCTGGCAGCCAAATATCTGGAAAATTGTCCACAAGCCACTCATCAGCTGCCATTTCTGAGTGTAAGATTCAAGACACATTTTAATTCCTCTTTTTCCTTTTGGGACACTATTTCAATCATATAATAACTTTTTAAAAAAATAGTAGCTATATTGAGATCTAATTCACATACCACAAAATGTACTTTTTTAAAGAGTACAATTGGGTGGTTTTTAGTGTGTTCACAGAATTGTGCAACCATCACCACTACCCAACTTTAGAACATTTGCATCACTCTGAGAAGAAAGTCAGTGTCCGCAGGGTGTGGTGGCGCTGTGCCTATAATCCCACCTACTCAGGAGGCTAAGGTAGGAGGATCTCAACTTCAAGTCCAGCCTCAGCAATTTAGTGAGACCCTGTCTCAAAAAGTAAGAGGCTGTAGCTCAGTGGTAAAGCATCCCTGAGTTCAATCCCCAATTCCAATAAATAAAAGTTTGTAAAAAGTGCCTATTGGTGGTCACCCCCCACCTTGCCCCTGGCATCCATTAATTCACTTTCTGTCTCTACAGATTGTCCATCCTGGACATTTCATATAAATGGCCTTTTGTGATTGACTTCTTTCACTTGGATACCTTTTCCAAAGTTCATCCATGCTGTTGAGTACACTTCAACTTTTTTTTTTTCATCAAATTATCTTCAAACCAGGTACTACTACAAAATTTTAGGGGCCTTGAGTTTGGAGTAAATGCTAGGGTAGGTATCTAAATTGTTAGCATCAGGGCTGGGATTGTGGCTCAGTGGTAGAGCGCTTGCCTCACATGCGTGAAGCACTGGGTTCGATCCTCAGCACCACATAAAAAAAATAAATAAAGATATTGTGTGTCCATCTACAACTAAAAAAAAAATTAAAAAAAAATAAAATAAATTGTTAGCATCACTCATTCCTCAAAAATGTTTCTATGGAGCATCTGCTGTTAGTGGTGCTGGAGATACTCAAGGCAACATGACAGCCGGGCGCCTTGGCGCATGCCTGTAATCCCAGTGGCTTGGGAGGCTGAGGCAGGAGGATTGTGAGTTCCAAGCCAGGCTCAGAAACAGCAAGGCGCTAAAGTAACTCAGTGAGACCCTGTCTCTAAATAAAATATTAAAAAGGGCTGGGGATGTGGCTCAGTGGTTAAGCACCCCTGAGTTCAATCCCCGGTGCCCTCCTCCACCCATTAAGAGAGAGAAAGAGGACAGAAAATATATCTGTCCTCAGTAGTTTGCGTTGGCATTGGCGAAGGACAGGTGATAAATCAGAAAAGAAAGACGGACAAATCTCAGGGCGATACGTGCTCTGAAGACAGTGACAGGATGCCGCCGTCACACAGAGTGGGGTGGGAGGGAGACCTGTTCTAGACAGGGTGCTGGGCAAAGGCCCCTCTGCAGAGATGAGATTACAGCTCAGGCCTGTCTGATGGGAAGCAGTGATCCATGGGATTGGGAAATGGGGGCCTGGAAACGAGAGCGAGCTGGGTGATTCGAGAAGCAGAAAGCTGTGTGCTAAAACCAGTGAATACCTGGTGGCACCAGACAAGCGGTGGGGAGGTAGACCCACAGGGACCAGGACACACAGGGTCTTAAAGACCAGAACAAAAAGGTGGTGTCACATAAGGGTGATGAGAAGCTATTGTTTTATTTTATTTTATTTATTTTTTATTTTTTGGTACTGGGGATTGAACTCAGGGACTCGACCACTGATCCACATCCCCAGGCCTATTTTGTGTTTTATGTAGAGACAGGGTCTCACTGAGTTGCTTAGCACCTCGTCATTGCTGAGTCTGGCTTTGAACTCGCGATCCTCCTGTCTCAGCCTCCCTAATTGCTGGGATTACAGGCGTGCGCCACCGCGCCCTGCTGAGAAGCCATTGTTTTAAATCAGGGACTAAATCAGTTTTACATCAGGGTGCATTCAAGGAGGATAGAGCAGCAATAGACGGTGAAAATGGACTGACTAGTGTCTTGGTGGCAGAACTGACAGGATCTGCTAATGAATTAGCTGTGAGGCATAAGAAGTGAAGGGATCGACTGTGGTGTCAAGGTGTTTGCTTGGGGGAAGGGAAGGGGACAGGGATGAGCACAGGTGGGAGTAACATGTTCATAGGTGACAGGTAGCCCCTACTATTACCTGAAGCACTTTTCCCAGGCCTAGTGGGGTCATGATAGAGAGGACTAGACTTAGGTGCACAGGGCAAGTACCAACAAGCCCAGAGTGGCTTGGTGAGACGCCACACAGAGAAACCTGGGAACCCAGGTGTGGTGGTGCCCACCTGTAATCCCAGATATGGTGAGGCTGAGGCAGGAGGATTGCAAGGTTGAGGCCAGCCTGAGCAACTTAGTGAGACCCTGTCTCAAAATAATAAAAAAGAGATTGTGATGTAGCTCAGGGTTAGAGAGCCCTGGGTTCAATCCCCAGTATAGCAAGCAAAAAGAAAAAATTATATATATCCCTAGGGAAAGGGAAGTGGGGTTGCCCCATGATTCTGGTGACTAGGGCAACCAGGGCATGCCCGCTCTGCTGTCCTGGAGACGTCAAATGGGGCCCTGCTTATGTTCCTCAGGCACCCAAGCCACCTGGGGGAGGGGGAGGCTTCCTGCCCAGTCCTGCCCCTGGGTAACCATGGGTGCGCTGGTGTAACCTGAGATGCTGGCCTCACTTGTGTGTGGGCGGGCGTGGTTGCGTGGGCCCAGGGCCAGAGACTGGAGCAGAATGTCAGCCCGAGAATGGAGCTGCCCTAGGTGCCAGCACTCTGCAAACAGACTCGAGTCACGAACCCAACAAAACGTTCAGTTGGGTTGTCATTGTGGCCACAGCGTGGAGGGCAACCGTAGCTGCGGAGGGCAGGGCAGCTGGCCAGCATGTCTCTGCTCAGTTCTGGTCAGGGTTATCCCAGGAGACAGGCTCCCTGTGAGGACAGATGAGCAAGACTGGAGAGAACAGACTGGGGTCCCTGTGAGCCTCGCTGGAAGCACATCTGGGGGATGGAGGGAGGTGCGGAGGGCCGAGTTGCCTTTTCTGGTCTCCTTCCCCAGAGTCCATTTGGAGAGCCAAGCCCCATGACATGGCCAAGAGCTAATTCCACAAGGAGAGTTGATGGTATGGGTGAGGGGGTTGGGGGGAGACCCATCTTTCTGAGGTTTGCAGGAGTGGAGGGGAGCGTGGAGCCAGAAGTGTCTGGTGTGTACATGTATCATTTGAGTCAGGGCCAGGGAAGCTTAAAGGGGAGATCCTGATGAATCTAGTCAGAGCTAGAGAGGCTGTGAATTTACATGAATTCAGTTAACACCTATGGAGTGCTTCTTTATATGTCAAGCAAATCTGAATCAGACAAACATTCCGCCCTTGTGGAGCTTAGAGGTGAATTAAGCTAAGACAGCCCTTGCGCGACTCTTTGGTCATTATTGGTTGGTGCACCTCCATCGCAAGTTATGAGGGATTATGTTGTGAGGCATCATTGTAGTCACAGCACTTAGTACCATGCCTAGCACTTATTATATGCTCAATGAAAGTTTGTTGAATGAATAAACAGATGCATGATTGACAATACAACACAGTCTAAATCCCATAAGAGATTTTGTGTCTTTCTTAATCACCATTAAATCCCAGGACCTGGAGCATAGTGGTTGCTCAATAAACATTAACTGGGAAAAAAATAAAGAACAAACAATGAATGAATGAATAAAGCTATGGGGCATCCAAAGAAGGGAAGAAGCCAGAAGCAGTGGCGCATGCCTGTAATCCCAGGTACTCGGGAGGCTGAGGCAGGAGATTGATATTTGCAAGTTCAAGGCCAGACTGAGAAATTTAGTGAAACCCTATTCCAAGGTTAAAAAATAAAAAATAAAAAGTGCTGGGGATGCAGTTCAGTTGTAGTGCACCTCTAGGTTCAATCCCCAATATCACAGTTAGTAAATAAATAAATAGATAGATAATAGGAAACCAAGTGTGAGGTATATGAGAACTCTTAGTACTATCAAGTTATTATAAAATAAGTTATTACAAAATAAGAAAGATAAATAAGTTATGTCACTTTCTCATTTAATACCTCAACAATAAAATGTACATGGCTTATCCTGGCCCACAGAGGCCAACAAAACCTAGCTGTGCATAACCTTTCCAGTCCTGCTCCCTTGACTGTCCCTGGCTACTCTGCTCCAGGCCACTTGGAGCACTGTGAACACGTCACTTGCTCCATCCTGGGGCTTTTGCGTCCATTGGGTCCTCTGCTTTCTAGTCTTTCTGGCACTCACTTATAATCCCAGCTGCTCAGGAGGCTGAGGCAGGAAGATTACAAGTTTAAGGCCAGCCTGGGCAACTTAGTGAGACCCTGTCTCAAACAAAAAAATAGAAAGGAATGTAACTCAGTAGGAGAGCACTTGCCTAGCATGTGCAAGACTCTGGGTTTAGTTCTCAGTACAAAAGAAAGAAAAAAAGAAAGAAGGAAGGAAGGAAGGAAGGAAGGAAAAGGAAAGGAAGGGAAGGAAGGAAGGAAGGATGGATCACATGCAAATTGTACACAAATGTTCATAGCAGTATTATACATAATAGGCAAAACCCAGAAACAATCCCCAAATCCTTCACCTGAAGAATGAAAAAATAAAATGTGACATAGCCACACAATAGAATATTATTCAGCCATAAAATGCTGGGCACAGTGGTGCATGCCTGTAATCCCAGTGACTCCAGAAGCTGAGGCAGGATTAAACCAACCTTGGGTTTAATGCCCAGCACCACACACAAAAAAAGTCCTGATATATGTCACAACTAGAATGAACCTTGAAGGTCTTATGCTAAGTCAAAAGAACCATCCTAGAAGGCACGTATTGACTGAGGATATAGCTCAATGGTAGAGTGCTTGCCTGGTATAAGCAACCCAGCATCGCAAAACACAAACAAAAAGTGGCCATATATTGGCCTTTCATATGAAATGTTCATTTTTATGAATATTCAGAATAGGCAAGAGACATAAAGTACATTAGTGCTTGCCTAGGGCTGGGGGTCAAGGTAGAGTAGCATGACGGTTAATTTGCAGGGGGTTCATTGTGGAGTAGTCAAAATATTCTGTTGATTGTTGTGATGTTTACACAACTCTATGAATATGCTAAAGCTCCATGGATCGTATACTTTATTTATTTATTTATTTTTAAATTTTTATTTTTTGGTACCAAAGATTGAACTCAGGGGTGCTTAACCACTGAGCCACATCCCCATCTCTTTTTATATTTTATTTAGAGACAAGTTCTCCCTAAATTGCTTAGGGCTTCATTAAGTTGCTAAAGCTAGGTTTGAACTTGTGATCCTCCTGCCTCAGTCTCCAGAGCTGCTGGGATTACAGGTGTGTGCCACCACGCCTGGCGAATTGTGTACTTTAAATAGGTGAATTATATGGCATGTGAATTAAATCTCAGTCAAGTTTTATTTTTTAAAAAAGTATCAGCTGGGCAGAGTGGTACACATCTGTTATCCCAGCTACTTGGGGGGCTGAGGCAGGAGGATCTCAAGTTTGAAGCCAGCCTAAGCAATTTAGACAGACCCTGTCCGAATAAAAGAAATCAAGGCTAAGGCCATGCTATATGGAGTATAACTTGAGACCTTGATTCCTTATCTTTTTATTTTTGTGGTCCTGGAGATTGAACCCAGGGGCATTCTAACACTGAGCTACATCCCTAGCCCTTTTTATTTTTTATTTTGAGGCAGGGTCTTGTTAAGTTGCTGAGGTTGGCCTTGAACTTGGGATCCTCCTGCTTTAGCCTCCTGAGTAGCTGGGAGGTGTGCGCCACCCCACCCCACCTAATTCCATATTTTATACACTAAAGCAGACCCATGACAACTGACTTTAGAAGAATGCTGCCCCTCATCACCTCTGAGCGAAGGGTCCTCTATCCTGACTCTGACCTTATTGAATCCTCAAGTTTATAGGGTGATACCAACCTGATCCCTAGATGAACACTGTGTTCAATCCTATAGCGCAGCAGAGACTTTGTCTCTCACCTGGAACAGTGCTTAGCAGATTATTACCAATAGCAATGCTGGTTGAATGGATGCTTTTTTTGTAGATTCAGTGATGCACTGCCTAGATCCTTCTCCAGGGACAGACTTGCTGCCCAGATGTGGGGAGTGAAGTCACAGTGAGAGTCATCAGCACCATCAGCGTCTGCCTTAGCTTCAGAGACCTCCCCAGAGCAGCCAGGATCCAGTGACTGAGCAAGATGTATGACCACCTGAACATTTTGGCCTAACGCAGGACAGCTCTGATGGCAATACTCATTCCAGAGCTCTCAGCTGCTTGGACTGCACTTCATAGTCTCACACTGCACTTGGACTTTACCCTCTGTCCCCTCCTGCTTCCTCTTCCTTCCCTTTTTTTTTTTTTTTTTTTGGTACCAGGGATTGAACTGGGCCACATTCCCAGCCCTATTTTATGTTCTATTTAGAGACAGGGTCTCACTGAGTTGCTTAGCTCCTCACCCTTGCTGAGTCTGGCTTTGAACTCGCGATTCTCCTGTCTCAGCCTCCCTAAGTGCTGGGATTACAGGCGTGCGCCACCCCAGCTCTTTCCCTTCCTTAAGAAGTGTTGGTTCCTAATCAGTCTCTTGCAGTCCAGCTCTATCTCAGCCTCTGCTTCCAGGGAAGCTAGTCACAAGCGGACCCATCACATCACCTGTACTTAAGGGAACCCAAGTGGAGAAGTGCTGGGCCTAATTTCTCAGTCTTTCTCAAGGGAAAGAAGGCTCTACAACTCCACATGAGCAGCAAGAACTAGTCAGCAGCACCAGGAGGGTCAGAGGAGCTTGGGTTTAACTGGATTCTGAGGATGCTTGGTTTAGGAGCTGAAACATAAAATTGAAGAGAAAGAATTTCTTGACTTTATTGAGCTCCCCTAAGATACAGAATTGTTCCCTCAAACTTTTTTTTTATTCTAAATAGTTATATATGACAGGAGAGTACATTTTGACACATCATATATAAATGGAGTATAACTTCTCATTCACCTGGTTGTGCATGGTGTAGAGTTACACAGGTCATGTAATCATATAAGCATGGGGTAATGTCCAATTCATTCTACTATCATTCCTACCCCCATGCCCCCTCCCCTCCCTTCACTCTCCTCTGTCTGGTCCAAAATACCTCTATTCTCCCCCGCCATTGTGAATTAGCATTTGCATATCAGAAAAAGCATTTGGCCTTTGGTTCTTTGGGATTGGCTTATTTCACTTAGCATAATATTCTCCAGTTCCATCCACCTACTGGCAAATGTCATAATTTCATTCCTCTTTAAGGCTGAGTAATATTCCATTGTGTATATATACCACAGTTTCTTTATCCATTCATCTCTTGAAGTGCACCTAGGTTGGTTCTATAGTTTAGCTATTGTGAATTGAGCTGCTATAAACATTGAGGTGGCTGTGTCACTGTAGTATGCTGATTTTAAGTCCTTTGGGTATAAACCTAGGACTGGGTCAAATGGTGGTTCCATTCCAAGTTTTCTAAGGAATCTCCATACTGCTTTCCAGGGTGGTTGCACCAATTTGCAGTGCCACCTGCAATGTATGTGTGTGCCTTTTCCTCCACATCCTCGCCAACATTTATTGTTGCTTGTATTCTTGATGATTGCCATTCAGACTGGAGTGAGATCTGAGATACAGAATTTAGAATCCTAAGTGAGGACCCCAGGAGATGGTGGGAACTTGCTACATCTATGGCTTCCGGAAGCTGGAAAAAGTGATTGACCACATCGAATGAAGTTGCAATGCCAGAATCGCTGTGGCAGAAGATGGGCAGGGAAGCGAAAAGGCTGAGAAGGATATACTGTGTGCTGTCAGGACACCCACAGGTGTTTAGGTTCCGTGGAAGGTCCTGAGGCCACACCATTTATACCATGACCAGCATCCTCAAGAAGGGCAGCAGCATCAGAGTTCAGTGGTGGCTATCCTCTAGGTCGAGGGCCCAGAAAGAGAGACTTGTTGAGGGATGGTAGGACAAGGAGACTCACCTGGTGAGGACACTCACCAGGACAGCAGGTGAGTGCGCTAGTGAGAAGATCAGACTGTGGCAGACATTGTCAATACCAGTGAGGTCAGAGTGGTAGCCAAGGGAGCCTGACCTGCAGAGGGTTACATGACTGATATGACTATAACATGATGTCTGGAGGTGACAGAGGGGCAAGCTGGAAGAAATCAAGGGTGACTAGAAACCTAGAGGGTGGTCAGAATAAAATGTCCTAGTCCATTGCCCCAGTTCTGGAGATGAGCTAATTCTCAGGGCTCTGCCATCACAGAACATCCAGCAAGTCCTCCCTTGACCCATAAGCTGAGCTGGGTGCCTTGGCCTCTCTGCATCCAGGGACCAGCGGACAGGATGAGGAGTCACCATCTTCCAGGGGTAATTGACCCTGGTCATCAGGAGAAAACTGGACTGCTGCTACCACAAAGGCAGACAGACATTTCTGTGGGATGCTGGTGATCAATGAGAGGGCCTCTTGGCATTCCTTTGTTCAAGTGTGACGTACGTGAGTAAGGCGGCAACCCCAGCCAGGAGCACACCAGGTCTAGAGGAGCAGCCCCCTAGGGGATCACACCACCAGGTTAGCCATGGTGGCCAGAGGTGCCAGCTGTGAGCAGGGAGTCTAGAATGGATGTCAAAGTAGGGAGAAGATAAGCACTTGTTACATACCCAAGCTCATGACAGCTGTGAGGTCTTCAGTTTGTCCCCTGTCCCCTTCTATGACTCCTATCAGAGAAGAAAGCCCAAGCAAATGTGGAGCTGTGAACCCGACCCACAGTTGGAGGGGTGGACCAGGTGGGCTGTGAGTGACATGGAGGTGTACAGCTCAAATCCCCCTTGGGGGCAGGATTTACCTGGCTGTGGGGAATGCAGACACCAGACAGCTTCCACTGTGAGCTCACAAGGGTCAGCCAGCTGCAGGGGGGCTTCCCTGAGCTCACACTTTTGTAAGACATCTCACATCTGGGAACTGAGCATGGTGAGTGTAAAGGCCTAACCATGTCAGTCCCACACAAGCCACTCACCCTGGCTCCCTGCTGGGTGGGTTGAGGCTTTGCTGGGCCTACATTACAGGCCAGCCTCTCTCTGTGACCAATCCTACTTCCTCCTCTTCTGGTCATTGGGAAACATCTTGCCCCCCAAACTCTGACTCAATGTCTGCTTCTGAAGAACCCCACCTGTGACGTGCTGACATGGGTGTTGTCAGCAGTCTCTTCTAGCTGCCCAGGAGCTATCAGCTATTCAGCCAACAGGCAGGGGTTTTTTGTTTCTTTGGTACTGGGGACTGAACTCAGGGCATATACATGCTAGGTAAGCACTCTACTATTGAGCTACATCCTTACCTGTTTTTGTTGTATTTTGAGACAAAGTCTCACTGAGTTGCCCAGGCTGGCCTCTAACTTGAGATCCTCCTGCTTAGGCCTATTAAACAGCTGTGATTACAGGTGTGTCCAGCTGGTATTAAATTTTTTATTTATTTTTATTTCAAGCATATGGGTTCATCTATTTCCCTAGTCTGGATAAGCTGCCCCCAAAGCCCTCTGGACCCTGCAAGAGGTCACATTGGCTCCTCAGTGGCTTTGGTTTGAGACGATATATGTCAGAGGTGTCCAGGCAGCTCCTGAATATGCTCTGCTGTTTTGGAGCTCAGCAGTGGGCTCATGATCACAATTGAAGCTCAGCTTGTGTGACTAGCTAGGGTCACCCAGGGAATAAGCGTGGACCATGAGGAGAGGGCTCATGCCACAGAGGACACCTGTGACAGGGAAACCTGCTCCAGTTGGGGCTCAGGTCCGTGGACTCAGTGATCAGTGTAGGAGGGTTTAAAAAGGAAGGAAGTGGGCTGGGGATGAACAGAGTGGTAAAACACTTGCCTAGCATGCATGAAGTCCTGGGCACTGGATTGAAAAAAGGAGGAACAGGAGAAGGAGAAGGAGAAGGAGAAGGAGAAGGAGCAGCAGAGGTGAACACCTATAGTTCCAGCTATTCCAGAGCTGGGGCAAAGGATTCCTTAAGCCCAGGAGTTTGGGACCAGCCTGGACAATATAGAGAGACTTCATCTCTTAAAAATGAAAAAAAGAAAGTGAGGAACTGTAATAATTTTTATCAAAACAGACATGGTCTAAGCCGGGCGCGGTGGCTCAAGCCTGTAATCCCAGCACTTAGGGAGGCTGAGACAGGAGAATCGTGAGTTCAAAGCAAGACCTGTCTCAAAATATAAATAAATAAATAAATAAATAAATAATCAAACAAATAAATAAATAAAGAGGGCCTAGGGATGTAGCTCAGAGGTAGAGTGCTTGCATAGCATGCTGGAGACCCCAGGTTCCATCCCTAGTACTGCAAGACAAAAATATATGAGCTAGAAAATGCTATTCCAACTTACAAGTGTTTGTAAATAATATTTGGACAATTTATGGCTTATGAGGCCCAGGAAATGCTGTTAATTTGCAAGATGGTCTATCTGGGTTCCTGGACAATTTTGATTTTGTTAGGTTTTTGCAGTGTGAGGAATCCAACCCAGGGCCTCAGGCAAACTCGGCACACTCTCTACCACTGAGCTGCATCCCCAGCCCCAATGTCAGTTTTGTCTTTAGCTTCCAAGGGTCCCATACCTAACTAGAGAGCAACTCCAAGAGATTTTCAGCAGGTTCTTTGGGAGACCCAGGAGCTCTGGGAGGAGAACTAGTGGTGGCAGGGTGCATTTGGCTCCTGCCAGAGTAGCTCTGCCAGAGCCCAGCTGCTGGGCGGCCTGTGGCGGAACCCTGACATCTGGCCCTGCCACACCAATACGGAAGGCACTCCCAGGCTGCCTCAAGATCCCTCCTGACTCTGTCACTGCCCTGGCCAGCCTTCCTCTACTTTTCTGTTTCTTTCTTTCTTTTTTTTTTTTTAATTCTTCAACTTCACAAATTTTTAAAACATTATCTTCACTTTGTACCTCCCTGTTCTTCAGCCACAGCTAAAGCATCTTATTTCCTAGGAGCAAGGCCTCTGAGGCACTATACATCTGGCTTTAGGATTCCGGAAGTGAAAAAAACATGGGTGATGCTAGAAAACCAAGTTGCCATTGATTGGACATTTGCTAAACTCTGAACTCTCTGACTGTGTTCTTCTGCTTCCCTAAAGGAATATCCGTGCCCCTATATTACCTCCTAGGTCGAAACTGAGGCTGATAGACTACCCCAGGTCATCCTCAAATGACACAGCCAGGATTTGGATCTGGACTTGACTGAGGACCCTAGATGAACTACATGGCTGCAGGAGTGTAGAGAGGGATGTGGAAGAGGGAGTGGAAATGGACCATGGTTCGGTGGGGCAGTGTGGGACAGTGATGAAGTGCATGCTTAGTGTGCTTGAGGCCCCAGACTTGTGCTCTCTGTCTCTTTCTGTCTCTGTCTCTGTCTCTGTCTCTCTCTCTCTCTCTCTCTCACACACACACACACACACACACACACAGACATACACTCACACATACACACACATACGATTAGGAAAGGTTTCAGAGAGGTGTCATGCATTCACTCATTTTACAAGTATTTATTGAGTACAGGTGTCCCCTTGATATCTGCAGGGGATTGGCTCTGGGTCTCTTGTGGACACCAGAATCCATGGATGCTCAAATCCCTTTTATATAACACATGGTGTGATATTTGCATATAACTGCACACAGCCTCCTGTATACTTTAAATCATCTATAGATGACTTATAATACCTAATACCATGTAATGTTTTGTAAATAGTATTATGCTGTATTGTTTAGGGAATAGTGACAAGAAAAAACATTATAGCCAGGTGTGGTGATGCAGTCCTGTAATCCCAGCTACTCAGAAGGCTGAGGTAGGAGGATTACAAGTTCAAGGCCAGCCTGGGCTACTTAGCCAGATCCTGTCTCAAACAAAACAAAAAGCTGGGGATGTAGCTCCATGGCAGAGCACTTGCCTAGCTAGTATGCTGGAGGCCCTGGATTCAATCCCCAGTGAAGTAAAACAAACAAACAAACAAAAGCTACACATGTTCAGAATAGACATAATCATTCTAGGTCTGAAATAGATGTCAGCTGCCATGTAACATTTTAAAAAATATTTTTGATCCACAGTCGGTCAAATCTGAGGATGCAGTGCCTGAGGGTACAGGGCACCAGCCACACTTACTATGTACCACGTGGTTAGGACACAAAGATGCGAAAGTCCAAACTCTCCAGGACCTCAGAGTCTGGGTGGAGAAGTGAAGTAAACAGGTTATTGCGGAGCCACCTAGGTGCTGTTTTAAAGGTGTGTGCTCTAACCAGTGGGAGGAAAAGAGGGTGGATTAGTTCTGCTGTGTATAAAACAAACATGCATTGATTGAGAGCGGTACCACGTGTCAGGCGCTACCCTGGATGTTAAACAACACATAAGAGGAGAGGGGCATCTTACAAGGAGGGGCAGCCTATGCCTCAGTGTGGAGGCCTGGGGCACAGAGGTCCCTGGAGCAGGGAGCAGCAGGTGGGGATGCGGCACTGGGCTGGACACTGGGATGCACGGGGTGGAGACAGAGGCTGGCATGGCCTGAAAGATTCTGCAGGTTGGGTAGGAGTTGCAGTGTTTCCTGTAGATGGAGACCTCCCCAGCCTTTTGGAATCTAAGGCCACCTTTATTAAAAACCTCTGAGGTGCCTCCACGGACTAGGATACACGAGCACCGTGGACTCTCTCAGGTGGCCATCTCTCCCCTTCTGCTCTGCGATGTCTCTTTCTCGGGGCCTTGTGCCTCCCTTCAAAGTCCTCTCCCCACTCATTGCAGCCAGGTGTCTTCAAACCTGCAAATCTGGTGCTGTCTACCCCCTACTTAAAGTCCCTGAGCAATTTCCTTTTGTCACTGGGGGTCAGGTTCACCCTCAGGGGGCTGTGCATGATCTGAAACCTGCATCCCGTCAGCCTCCTCTTCAGCTCTTTGCTTTTCCTTCTGCTTTCCTTACTGCCAAATGCGATGTAGGGGTACCCACACGCTGCTCCCAATTCTACCTTTCCAGGTGCCTTTCCTCATTAGCATCCTGCCTGGCTGCTCTTCCAGGCAGAATGGAGCAAGGAGGCGAGAGTCTGGCCAACTTTTCATTGATTTTTTTTTTTTTTTTTTTTTTGCAGTGCGGCCTGTAGCATCTCATAGCTTAACTGCGGAGCTACACCTGCAGGGGCCTGGCCAACTTTCAAAGATGCCTTAGGAGGTGGACACAGTGGTGCATGCTTGTAGTCCCAGCTACATGGGAGGCTCAGGCAGAAAGATTGCTTTTGCCCAGGAGTTCAAGACTTGCCTGGGCAACATAGCAAGATTACGTCTCAAAATAAATATATAAAATAAAAAATAAAGATAAATAAATAAATATTCCTTAGGAGTCCTGCCGTGCCCCTAAAGGTATACATATTCCTACAGCTAATCGAGAATGGGCAAGGGGGAACAAGTCCTTCAGGGCATGAAACGCGGTGCCCCCACCCTCCAGGAGTGCCCTGGCTCTCTTACATTAATGGGGCGGGGCCAAGGCGCCACCTGGTGCAAAGTAAGGGGAGGTGAAGGTCACCCTATGACCTTCTGAACTTTATTTGAGCCCTGGAAGCATCTGCGCCCCCCTGGGGATGGTGAGGAGGCAGAAACCTGACATCCTGGTCTATCCTGCAAAGTGACCTGGTCTTCCTCTTGCGCATCTGTCTTCAAAGTCCTGAAGATGACTTGGTTCTGGGTGGGTGACCGGTGGCTTCTTGGGGAGGGTACAGGATAGCGCATTGCCCCAGTTCTTTCTGGTGAGCTTCTTGTTCTGCACTGAGGGTGCCCAGACTAGAATGTTCTCAGAGGAAGCCTAACATCAGAGGCTCATTTAAGACTTGAACTCATGGCTCAGGTGGTAAGAGGAGGCCTTGTGCCTGTCCCTTAACAGGTTGATGAGATGAGCTGGACCCCTGGGCTAACATCTTTTAGCTCTGGCCCTGTCCAAGGTGGCTTCCTGGAGATTGGACTCTCGCCCCCCCCCCCCCCCACTGTACTGTGACATGCTCCCTGAGGGCTGGGAATGAATGGGGCCTTGGTGAACGCAGGGCAGAAAGACACGCAAGGGCCTCCTCCATGCCAGGCAGGAGACCTGGCACTGGGATCCTAGCAGCCTGGGAAGCTGTTATTCTAGAACCTGATAACTGCCTGGGCTGGGCCAAAGATAAAAGGCAGCTGTTTGAAGTCCAGAAAGATAACAGCTTCAGAGAAAGTCGATAAGAGGAGTGAGATGCACTGGGTTAAGCTCACCAGTCTGCCTGCTTGCCTTTTGCCAGTTTTGTTCGTTTATTTATTTTTGCCAAGTTTCCCAGGCTGGGCTCCAATTTTCAGTCCTCCCACCTCAGCCTCCCAAAGAGCTGGGATTGCAGATGCTCATCCTTGTACTCTGCTTTTTGCCAGTTTTAATAGAGCCTTCTACTCCCGAGTCACCTGCAGTGAGGGTTCCGTGTCATTAGTCTCTTAACAGGTGGTCTGGACACGTCTCTTAGTACTGGTGCCTGGGCCTGCAGGCTCTGCTCCTGCCCCACGGGACAGCTGTCTGCAGCCTGCCTTGCCTTTCCAACCCCACTTCTTTGCTGCCCCTTAGGCCTTCTTCCCCAACATTTGCTCCTGTACTCATTCATTTAACAGTGTTGTGTGAGTGTTTCTCTTTGTGCCAGGCACCGTTCTGGGCACCAGAGACACTGTGGGGAAGCCAGGAGGCACAGTCTTTGCTTTCACAAGGCTTATGATCTGGATAGCTGGGGATAAATAATAAATCAGTCATTGTAATGGGTGACGAGTAGGTGGCAAGGAAATGCTAAGGGATGCAGTAGAAGGTAACTAGGTAGAGACGGCCCGTGGCTTGAGAGTGGCTGGGATGACTATTCCTCCCTCCCTCCCTTCCTTCCTCCTTCCTCTTTCCTTCCTTTTTTTCTTTTTTCTTTTTTTCCCCCCACAATACTGGGGATTGATCCCAAGGCCTCACACACTGAGCAACAATCCCAGCACTTTTTATTTTTTTATTTTGAGACAGAGTCTCTCTAAGTTGCTGAGGGTCTTGCAGAGTTACCCAGGATGATCTTTCTGAGGAGACTTGGTGAGCAAAAATGAGCCAAGGAAGCCGGGCGCGGTGGCTCAAGCCTGTAATCCCAGCACTTAGGGAGGCTGAGACAGGAGGATCGCGAGTTCAAAGCCAGCCTCAGCAACGGCGAGGTGCTAAGCAACTCAGTGAGACCCTGTCTCTACATAAAACACAAAATAGGGGTGGGGATGTGGCTCAGTGGTCGAGTACCCCTGAGTTCAATCCCCGGTACCAAAAAAAAAAAAAAAAAAAAAATGAGCCAAGGCAAAACCCTTCTGGAGAGGAGAGACCAAGTGCAAAGGCCCTGGGGTAGGAGTGAGAGAGGACTGCCTGGGGGAGAAACAGAGGCTAGGGGGTTGGTGAGAGTGGTAGAAAATTATGGTGGGGCCGGGCTTCCTGGCAACTCAGAGGGCTGAGGCAAAAGGATTGCAAGTTTGAGGCCAGCTTGGGTAACTTACCCAGACTTATCTCAAAATAAAAAATTAAAGAAAGGATCAGGGATGTAGCTCAGTGGAAGAGCACCCCTGGGTTCAATCTCCAGTACTGCAAAAAAATAAATAAATGAGTAAAACAAAAGAAAACGATGGCCAAGTGTAGGGGCACGCACCTGTAATCCTAGCTACTCAGGAGGCTGAGGCCGGAGGATGGCAAACTCAACTTAGTGAGACCCGGTCTCAAAATAAAAAGCACTGGAGGTGTCACTCAGTGGCAGAGCACCTCTGGTTCCATTCTTAGTTCTGAAAAAAATAATGATAATAAAAAGAAAGAAAATGATGGTGGCAGAGGCCAGCTGAGGGGGGCAGGATACCATCTCCATAAGAAGTTTAGAGATGCGTGCAGCAAAGGAAGCCACGGGAAGGTGAGTCAGGAGGAATTTTCCTTTTATTTTGAACATTTTGCTTGGGCTGCTGTGTGGTGACTGAATCAGGGGGACAGGCTGAT
The DNA here is from genome assembly GCA_004024805.1 of Geosciurus inauris. Classification (NCBI taxonomy): domain Eukaryota; kingdom Metazoa; phylum Chordata; class Mammalia; order Rodentia; family Sciuridae; genus Geosciurus; species Geosciurus inauris. The sequence goes on along the minus strand of PVHX01005567.1, from coordinate 26,287 downwards.
AAGCAGGGAACACAGCAGATATAGAAGGTGAATCCAGGCTCTATCATTTACTCTGTTACAACTCAGGCCAGTTGCTTAACCTGTCTGTGCTTCTGTCTTCATGGCTATAAATTGGGGTTTTATTCAACCTGTCAAGTTTACTGAGTGCCTGCTGTGCTCTGGTCCTTCACTGGGTAGAGGGTGGTGCCCCTCATGGGACTTTTTTTTTTCTTTTGTAGTCCTGGGGATTGAACTCAGGGGTGTTGTGCTACTGAGTTAACAACAATTTGTTGTGGGTTTTTTGTTTTGTTTTTCAGATAGGATTCTGGTAAGTTGCCCAGACAGCTGACCTTGAACTTGAGATCTTCCTGCCTCAGCCTCCTGACTTGCTAGGACCACAGGCATGCACCAGCACACACATTATAATGGGGAAAGTCCAGATATCAAACCAGAAAACCCATAGGGAGTGCCAAATGCGATGTGGGGGACTAAAATAGGGACTGTTTTTGTTTTGTTTCGTTTTGTTTTAAAATTTTTTTTTAGACATTGATAGGCCATTATTTTATTCATTTATTTATATGTGGTGCTGAGAATCGAACCCAGTGCCTCACACATGCTAGGCAAGCGCTCTACCACTGAGCCACAATCCCAGCCCTAAAATAGTTAAACCAGATATGGTGAGGCAGGCCTGTAAACCCAAGGGCTTGAGAGGCTGATGCAGGAAGATCACAAGTTCTGGGCTAGTCTAAGTAGCTTGGCAAGACCCTGTTTCAGAATAAAAACTACAAAGGGCCAGGAATGCAGCTCAGTGGGAGACGCTGAGTTCCATCTCCAGTACCAAAAAAATAAAAAATTTAAAAAAATATATATGTATATACATAAAGAGGATTGTTAAGTCTGTAATACCAGCACTTTGGGAGGCTAAGACAGGAGAATCGTTCAAAGCCAGCCTCAGCACAGCGAGGCGCTAAGCAACTCAGTGAGACCCTGACTCTAAATAAACCACAAAATAGGGCTGGGGATGTGGCTTAGGGGTTGCATACCCCTGAGTTCAATCCCCAGTACCAAAAAAAGCCAAAACAAAACAAAACAAAAAAAAAGAGGATTGTTAGAAGATGACTTGGCGTGGTTAGAGAAGACCACTTCGATGAGACCCCAGTGACATGAGAAGAACCTTCCAGCCATGATGAGCCCAGCTGAGGAGGGAACGAGCTTGAGGGAGAAAACAGAACCCCCTTCACAGGGTGGTCAGGGGTAACCTAGTGCTCAGAAGACTCTGGCCTGTGGTAGGTACTCAGCAGACATCTGTGTTTATAAAGATCACTATTGTGGGAGACTTGGGAAGAGTTGGGTTTGCAAGTTGATCGGATATGGGGATTGAGGGAAAAGGAGAAATCCAGAAGTTTCCTAGGGCTTTGGCTTTATAGAGTTGGGAACGACTGTTTGTTGAGGAACTGCTGTTTCCTTGAAAGGTCTTATGCCCTCTTCCATTCCCAGGAACTTCAGAGTCTTCTGGATACGTCCTCAGCAGAGTCTTCCCAGCACTGCCCGCTCCTCAATCGGCTGCCATGCCCACATCTTGCAGGCCCGTCCTTCCTCAGATGCACCTTGACAGCCCACAGACCATCCCAGCTCAGCTTTCCTGCTGGAGGCCGATGGGGTCCCAGAGACCCAGTTTAATGTCCTCCCCACCCCTGTCCTTTGCCATATGGGGAAACTGGAGCTACGTGGTTTATCTAACATCCTTTTTTTCTATATTTTTTCATGAATAGTTACTGAAATATTTCTTGATTTCCTACTATGTGCTGTTTTGCACACTGGATACACAGCATTGTATAAAACAGACAAAAATTCTATCCTCATGGGGCTAATATTCTACTCGGGGAGACTGACAATGCAAATATAATTAAAAATAAGTACACAGATAATTATGTCAGGTGCTGATATAAAGCCAGGGGGAGCGCTGGGGTGCAGTTAGCTTTGATGGCTCATCACCGAAGGGCTCTGGGTTAAAGGACTGTTTGATCAGAAGCTGAGGATGTGAATCAGGGACCATCTTGGAGAAGAGATGGTCAAGCTGAGAACGGCTTGCAGGCACGCAGGCAGTGGCCAGAACCCGAGGCTCCCGTGAGGAAAAGCAAGGTGACATGTGTAACTGGAACAGAGCAGAGAGGGGCAGAGGAAGAAAAGAGGTCTGTGTCTGCAGCATGGGCACAGGGCCTTTGCAGGTCAGTGGCCTTTACTTTGTAGGGTGGGGAGCCATGGAGGGTTTGAACTGTCTTGCTCTGTGTGGAGTATAGGGCCCTTGTGTCTGTCTCTTGGTCAGGACACTGAATTACTTGGAGGCAGGACTGCAGACTATATACCAGAGCCTGGGCAGCGTTTATTTCCTATCTAGTCTGTTCACATGTCCATAGTCAGCTTGACCCTCACAAGGACAGCACAGAGGCCCTAGTGGCCTTCTTTCTTCAGGACCAGCTTCCTTGTGTATCTGTGGTAGGCGTGTCTTGATGCTGTTTCAGGGTGTTACATTGAGCCCCACTCTGTTTATTCATCTGTCTGCTAGGTCTTATCTATTCCATCTCTGCTTGATTATTATATTCCTCAGGGAGGGACCTGGGTCTCCCACACATTTGAATTAATCTTCCATCCTTTTACAAGGCCACAAGTCCCTATGGGTGGCCACTGGCAAGAAGGCAAGCCTAACAGGAAAGCCTTACAGGGCTCCACATCTCTAGTCTCAGGACTTAACCTCTAGCCTCAGTTACACCATTAAACTTAATGATTTCCCACACCGTGAACCTCGGTTTCCCCATCTGTAAAATAGTAAGGATTGGGGCCAGGTGCAGTAGTGCACACCTGGAATCCCAATGACTCAGGAGGCTGAGGCAGGAGGAACATAAGTTTGAGGCCAGCCTGGGCAACTTAGTGAGACTCTGTCAAAGTAGAAAAAAATAAAATAAAAAGGGCTGAGGTTGTAGCTCAGAGGTAGAGCACCCTAGGTTCCATATATGTATGGATTGGGCTAGATAGGTGATTTGTAAACTATTCTGAAATACCAACAATACCTGCAGCTCTCTCCACAACAATGAATAGGTGCACAAAATTTGGCATGTGATTGGGAGAAATGGGGTCACGACCCTCAAAATTCGTCTCTAAGGCCTCTTCCAGTTTTGATAATGTGATGTTCTGTGCTCTGATTGTAGCACTGGCCCGGAGAGGCTGCAACCTTGCAGGAGAGATTGGTTTTAATCTTCACACGAATGGACTTGTTTTCGTTGGGTTCTTTAAAAAGGCATGTAGGATACATTCCTGGAGGCAAAGAAGGAGTCTGTGGTCTGGAACCTGCATGTCCTCAGCCTCTAGGCCTGGAGACATGGGCATAATGGAGAAGGGGAGGCCCCCAGGATGCAGGGCCACCTAGTTGTTTTCCCACGGGAGATGCAGGGAGGGTGGGGAGGGCCAAAAGGTGGATGGAGGAGAAGTGGAACCAGGGAAGTGGGAAGGGGGTGGGGTGGCCACGGGCAGAGGGGTAGGAAGCTGCAGGCAGAACAGGGAACCTGGGCCCATGTGTCTGGGCGGAGACTTTCTCCCTGTGATTCGGAGGGGCAGTCCCCGGCTTGAGTGAGGATCTGGAAGATGGGGGGTGGCCCTGGGCCAAGCCAGACACCACCCTTTCTCACCAGTTAGTGACTCTCTGCACGTTCACACCCAGTGCCGCGCTGGCAGGGGCTGTAACCTGAGCCTTGGGTGGCAGGAGGGGGACAGACCCACCCTGTCCTCTCCGGTCTCCCCCAGCTACCTTCGCACCACAAGGCTCACACAGGCCCAAGCCAGGGAAGAAAGGGTACTCTCAGTGGGCTTGGGACAGGTAAGGATTAGGGCCTGATGACAGGCTGTCAGCGGCTCTGAGCACACTGCCATAATCTCCAGCACCCCGAGCTGCAGTGCCCTTTGATCCAGCCTCTGAACGCTTGATTAGGAGACACAGCCCAGGTTTCCATAAACGGGAGAACAATTGTTTCCAGCGCAGACAAAGGACTCTTTGTACGGCCCTGGGACCTGCGCCCCAGGAGCCTCTCTGGGGGAGAGGAAGCACAGCCCCGCCCGGGACAGGCAGGGTGTTGGAGCAGGGCAGTGCTGGGCGAGGCAGCTGCGTGGCTCCCACCAAGCAGGCTCCCCATGGGCAAAGGGCACTAATGACGTCCCCGCTCTCCGCCCAAGGTGCACGCCCAGGCTCTGATGGGAGTGGAAGGGGCTCCCTTCTGAATCACTCAAGTCTCAAGCCCAGGATACAGTTTTATCTCTGTTAGGGCCGATGATGGGGTATCCTGCTGCCCCCTCAGTTTGGGGGAAGGACTGGCTCCTCACTGCCAGGAATCCATACCTAAGCAAACAGGTATCAGAGTACAGAGAGGGATTGGGGTCACGGAGTTAGAATTTGGAGACCATTGGGACTAGGAATGAAGACCAGCGGATGGGGAGGAGGGGTAGTTGTGAATGCGGCAGCATCCAATCAGCTGCAGCTGTCTTGCCCTTCTGCACCTGCGCTTGGGCTTCCCTGGGGCCTGGCCATAGAACACCACAGATTTTGCAAAGCAAATCAGGCTGTTGGAGAGGGTGAGAGTTTTGCCCTCTTTCCAGAGCAAGGGAGAGAGGTGTGTATTGATAGAACTTCTGCCCAACTCCAGCTACATCCCAGCCCATTTGTTAGTTAAATCCAACCCCTCACTCCTTGCTGTGCTTTCTGTCTGCAAGCACAAGGGAGGAGGCCTGGGGTCAGCCCTAGACTGGCCTCCCAGTCAGAGGTAGCCATAGAGCAGATTGCTGGGCAAGACTTTGAGGAATTCAGGAGACCCGTGTGTTTAGGGAGCGAGGATCAGGCTTGGGATCTTTGGGGATACCCATGCAGAGACCAGAATGACTCATTTTGGGTAAAGATAAGCATAAGATGTTGAATACTGGCTCCCCAGACATTACCAGTGCAACCAGTTTGTTGTCCACCTCGGTGAGGGAGATGCTACCTTGAAAGTCTGATGTAAAATGGACCTTTCAGCGAGGTCTGGTGATACACAGCTATAATCCAAACTACTCATGAGGCTGAGGCAGGAGGATCTCAAGTTGATCAGCCTGGGCAATTTAGAGAGCCCATGTCTCAGATTTTTAAAAAAATTCTAAAAAGGGACTGGGGAGCCGGGCACAGTGGCGCACGCCTGTAATCCTAGTACTTTGGGAGGCTGAGACAGGAGAGTCGTGAGTTCAAAGCCAGCCTCAGCAATGATGATGTGCTAAGTAACTCAGTAAAACTCTGTCTCTAAATAAAAAGCACACACACACAAAAAAATAGGGCTGGGGATGTGCCTCAGTGGTGGAGTGCCCCTGAGTTCAATCTCCAGTACCAACTTTGAAGCTTTGAACCTAGAGAGGAAGAGGAACTTGGGCTGACCCCAGAAGAGGCCAAGACCCAGGCTTGTGGGCTGGAAACCAGGCCTGCAGGTGCCAAACAGGTCCCTGCCCTTGGAAACTGGCTGTGTTGACTTTGGCAGCCCCACCCTGAGCCTCCACCTACCCCAGAAGGGCTTGAAACTGACACTGGGCCCTGCTGGGGGCTGGAGATGTTCCCAGTCCAGTCCTGTTCAGGCTGGCTGCTACAGGCTGCTGCCCTGGCAGAGGAAGCGGGCAAGCCAAGTGTCTGGGGGAGGGAGGCTGCTCGAGAGAGGGCAGTACCTGGAACTCATCAGTAGGAGCCAGGGCCGGGAGATAGGATTGAATGAGTGGCCTCTTGGTCTCAGACTGAAGACCCAGGGAGAGAAGGCAGGGGGAGGGGAGATGAGATTTGGGATATCAACTCTCATCCTATGAACTCCTCCTACAGGAGCTTAGATCCAGATATGCACTGATGAATCATCAAAACAAGTCATTTCAGCCAGGCGCAGTGGCGCACGCCTGTAATCTCAGCACTTTGCTAGGCTGAGACAGGAGAATTGCGAGTTCAAAGCCAGCCTCAGCAAAGGCCAGGTGCTAAGCGACTCAGTGAGACCCTGTCTCTACATAAAACACAAAATAAGGCTGGTGATGTGGCTCAGTGGTAGAGTGCCCCTGAGTTCAATCCCCAGTACCAAAAAAAAAAAAAAAAAAATCAAATAAAAACCCATTAGTCATTTCATAGATAGAGAAACAGGCATGGAGAGAGTATGGTGGCCCCGTATCTCAGTGCCTCAGGAGGATGAGGCAGGAGTATCCCAAGTTCAAGGCCAGCCTCAGCAACTTAGGGAGACTCTGCCTCAAAAATTCAAAAGGGGGAGACTGGGATTGTGGCTCAGTGGTAGAGCGCTTGCCTAGCATGCGTGAGGCACTGAGTTCAATCCTTAGCACCACATAAAGATAAATAAATGAAATAAAGGTATTGTATCCATTTACAACTAAAAATTTTTTTAAAAAAATTCAAAAGAGTCTGGGGCTATAGCTCAGTTGCTAGAGTGCTTGACTCGCATGCACAAGGCCCTAGGTTCAATCCCTAGCACCAAAAAAAAAAAAAAAAAAAAAATTCAAAAGGGCTGCTCAAATGTGGTGGCACATGCTCAGCAGGCTGAGGCTGAGGATCTCAAGTTCAAAGCCAGCCTCAGCAACTTAGAGAGGCCCTAAGCAACTCAGTGAGACCCTGTCTAAATAAAATACAAAAAAGGGCTGGGGATGTGGCTCAGTGATAAAGTGCTCCTGGGTTCAATTCCCAGTACCACGAGAAAAGATAAGAAGCAGGCTTGGAGAGCTTCTTCCACTGAACAGATGGGAAGTAATTCAAAGTCAAGGCTAGAGCTTCAAAGGCCAACTCTGCCACTTGGTGGCGTCCCCTTGGACTATCCAGGCATCTCATCCCTACCCGTGCTAAGAGGGAAGCTCAGATCCAGTCTTTGCTGCAGGAATAAGGTGACAGCCATCCAAAGGGGGGGGGGGGTATGAAGAAACAGGCAGTCAGTTCAGAGAGAAGGGCAGAGACAGAGATGGGAAGGAGAGTAGGGAGACACAGAATATGTAAATGCACACACATGTACAAAACTAATATCAACAGCCTGTCTTTTCTTTCTTTCCTTTCTTTCTTTTTTTTTTTTTTGTGGTGCTGGAGATTGAACCCAGGGCCTGGTGTCTGCTAGGCAAGTGCTGTACCACTAAGTTACATCCACAACCCCTAACATTTCAAATTTTTCAAGGAATTTTCTATTGGCCCTTTTCAAAAACAGATTAGAACAGGTAGAATGGCAACGTAAGAGAGTCTGTGAGGGACAGAGAAGAGCAAGGACAGGGGTGGAGCTGTGGGCTGTGTTTTCATGAGGAGGGCAACAGAGGCAACCAGAACGATGGGGTGGGGGTGCTGGAGACAGCTGAGTATTCTGGGTTCTCCTCTGGGCCAGCTCTCCAGCTTGTTACTGTGAAGATGGCAGGCTGAGGACTTTATGTCCAGCTTCTGCTGCCTATGGGTAGACCTCAGGCCAAAATTTTGCCTTGCTGCAAGATAAGAGTCATGGGCAGGGAGTTTAATGGGTCAGAGGTACTGATGGGAGGAAGCCAGGCGGGGCTGGGCCTTTGGGTGCCCTAGGCTCTGGGAAATAGGGTTCGAGGGGTAGTCTACCAAGAAAAGTCCTTTCTGTCTGATGAGAGGAGACTTTATTTTCGGTGGCCTGGATTGAGTGGTAGAGAGTGCTTGGGTCTATGACAAACCAAGAACCATCTTTCTGGAAGAAGTCAGTAGGGATAGGGGCAGATTTGGCTGGATGCTGAGGTCACTGAAGCCCAGGTCCTGACTTTTCATCTCTCATCCAGCCTCAGCTTCCCCAAAGGGACTCAATTATAATAATAAGAAAAATAATAGCAGCTATTATTTACTGAAAACTCACTTTGGGTCCGACACTCCAGTGCCATATCATGTTTTTTTTTTCTAATATTTGCAACAACCTGGCAAGTTAGGTAGCATCCCTGCTTCCTAGACCTCTTACATGAGAGGCAAGTGCCTTTTATTTTTTTGGTGCTAGGGATTAAACCCAGGGGCGCTCAACCACTGAACCATATCCCAGCCCTTTCTTATATTTTATTTAGAGATACAAGGTCTTGCTGAGTTGCTTAGGGTCTCTCTAAGTTGCTGAGACTGGCTTTGAACTCGTAGGCTTCTTGCCTCAGCCTCCTGAGCCACTGGGATTACAGGCATGCACCACCATATCCTACTCCCAGTTCTTTTTTTTCATTTTGAGACAAGTCTTGCTAAGATGCATGGGCTGGCCTCGGACTTGTGATCCTCCCATCTCAGCCTCCCAATAAGTTAGGTATGCTTGTATTCATTTTATAAATAAGGAAACTGAGTCCCAGAGAGGTCAAGCAACTTTTTCACTCAGTTTAGGATTCCTTGAAAGACCATCAGTCCTGCCAGGTACAGTGGCCCACACCTGAAATCCCAGCAACTTGTGCTTGAGGCAGGAGGATTGCAAGTTCAAGGCCAGTCTCTGCAATTTGGTGAGACCCTGTCTCAAATTCTTTAAAAACCAAAAGGGCTGACTATGTAGCTCAATGGTAGAGTAGCCCTGGCTTCAATCTCCAGTACCATAAATAAATAATAAAAATAATAATAAAGACAATCAGTGCTGATGGGGCTGACCTCTTCCTCAGTGGTCGATTAACCCTACTGCTAGCATTGTATGGATTCTGACCTCTCCGGGGAGGCCATGCGGCCACCAAGCCCAGCATCTTCATCAGTAAAGCCAATCGCCACCACCTAAAATACCAGTTCTGCACATACTCATCCCTTTGCTATTCTGAGCATTCTCTCAACAGACCAAACAGTCAAGGGCTTCCCTCTCTTCAAAATCTTTTCATTTTTGCCATCAAAAATTCTTGATCCAAGAGCCATGCACAGTGGCATGTACCTGTAGTCCTGGCTACAAAGAAAACTAGGCAAGCAGATCACTTGAGTGGAGGAGTATCCTCAGCCTCCAAAAAAAGGAAAAGAAAAGAAAGGAAGAAAAATAAAATATGTGTGTGTGTGTACATGTGTGTATGTGTGTGTGGGGGGGGTAGTACTAGGGATCAAATCTAGGGTCTTGCACATGCTTGGTAAGTATTCTACCACTGAGTTACATCCTCAGCGCCCCCACTTTGTTTTGGGGGGTTTTTGTTTTGAGGTAAGGTCTGTCTCCTTAAGTTTCCCAAGCTGGCCTCAAACTGGAGATCCTCCTGCGTCAGCCTCTGGAGTAGCTGGGATTGCAGGTGTGCACCACTAAAATAAATAGAATTCTTGATCTGAGAACTCTCCACACACTTGCCTCATCCCTCGTGGACTTTTCCCAGCACTTTGGCTTCAGCAGGGCCCCAGGTTCCCCTAAGAACCTCACTTCCCAGAAACACCTGTTCTATGCTATCCTCTCGCCCCAGATGTGGGGGCCCTTGCTCATTCATGTCACTTCCACAGCTCCTGTGAGGACCATGCCTCAAGCCTCACTGGCTATTTACTCTGATTCCTAATGGATGTGGGGACCTGGATTGGAGTCTGTCTTCTTATCCTGCCATTAGTTTGAGTGACTTGTGGGCATGGAATGGTATAACATGTGTCACTGTCTAGTCTCCTGTAACAAAAGGCAGATTAACAAGAGCAAAGCATAACAAATGTGTTTAATTGAAGTTTTACATACATACAGAGCTTTCAGAATGGAAGACCCAGAGGCCCAAGGAAAACTGTGTATTTATGCTTGGTTTCGATAGAGAATGGACAGCTGTGTGGAAATGTGTTTGGACAAAGGGCATAATCTAAATCTAAGGGACTGAGGCCTGTTCATCCCAGCAAGGCCTGTCTGTTCAGATTCCTCTGGGCCTCTCTCTATAGCCTTCTTCCCTCCTGGGCATGGGGCAGGGTCCCTGGGAATGAGGGTCTTCAAGGGAGAAGAGTGACAGGTCTAGGTTTTATGACTTGCTTTGGGGGACGGGGGTTCTAGGTGCTATGACTCGCCTTGGGGAAGAGGAATTCTGTTTTCTATGACTCTAGGGGACAAAGAGGGTGAGAGAGACAGGAAGGCAGGAGGTTAGAGAAAGAATTTGCTTTTAAGGCTGCTTCTGAGACCTTTCAATCCTTAGTTCAAAGTACTCAGCATGCCAAATCACCTACTTGAGAGTATCATTTTCTGAGCCCCAACAACTTCAATGTCCAGGAGAGAACTATTTGTGTTCTTTGACTTCAGCTCCCAAGATCTTCCCCACCACTCCACTGCAGCTACCCATTCTATGAACACTTCCTGCATTTTTTTTTTCCCTAGGAAGGTCTTGTTGTCTTTTTTTTTTTTTTGGTACCGGGGATAGAACTCAGGGGCACTCGACCACTGAGCCACATCCCCAGCCCTATTTTGTGTTTTATGTAGAGACAGGGTCTCACGGAGTTGCTTAGCGCCTCGCCGTTGCTGAGGCTGGCTTTGAACTCGCGATTCTCCTGTCTCAGCCTCCCTAAGTGCTGGGATTACAGGCTTGAGCCACCGCGCCCGGCTCCTGTTGTCTTTTTAAAGATGATACTGGGATTGAACCCAGGGCTTTGTGCATATTGGACAAACACTCTACCCCTAAGCTAAACACTCTACCTCCAACCCCTTTTTGACTTTGAAACACGGTCTCACTAAAGTGCTGAGGCTGGCCTTGAACTTGCCATCCTCCTGCCTCAGCTTCCTGACTAGCTGAGGTTACAAACTTGTGCCATCACAAGCACCAGCTACCATTGTTATTTTTAAATATATATTTTGTTGGTCATGGCGGTGCATACCTATAATCCTAGCGACTCGGAAGGCTGATGCAGGAGGATTGCAAGTTCAAGGTCAGATTCAGCAATTTAGCAAGGCCCTAAGCAACTTAGTGAATCCCTATTTAAAAATAAATTTTTTGCCAGGCGCGGTGGCGCAAGCCTGTAATCCCAGCACTTAGGGAGGCTGAGAATCGCAAGTTCAAAGCCAGCCTCAGCAACAGCGAGGCGCTAAGCAACTCAGTGAGACCCTGTCTCTACATAAAACACAAAATAGAGCTGGGGATGTGGCTCAGTGGTTGAGTGCCCCTGAGTTCAATCTCCAGTACCAAAAATAAAAATAAAATAATTTTTTTTTTCAAAGAAGGGATGGGATGTAGCTCAGTAGTAAAGTACCTCTGGGTTCAATGCCTAGTGCTACAATATATATGCACACACACACACACACACACACACACACACACACATAAAGTAGAGAGAGATAGGTTTTTAAAATTCTGTTTTCTCATCTGATAAACAGCAATGGACATAACTCCCACACTAAAAATCTTTGGAGTCTTCAATAATTTTTATGAACATGTCTGGTGTGGTGGTGCATGCCTATAATCCCAGCAACTCAGGAGGCTGAGGCAGGAGGAACAAAAGTTTGAGGCCAGCCTTAGCAATTTACTGAGGCCCTTAAGCAAACTAGCAAGACCCTGTCTCAAAATAAAAAATAGGGCTGGGGTTGTGGCTCAGTGGTAGAGCGCTTGCCTCGCATGCATGAGGCACTGAGTTCGATCCTCAGCACCACATAAAAGTAAAATAAAGATATTGTGTCCATCTACAACTAAAAAATATTTTAAAAAAATAAAATAAAATAAAAAATAAAAAGGGCTAGGGGTACAACTCTGGTTAAGGACCCTGGGTTCAATCGCTAGTACTACTATTCCTACTACTACTGATGATGATGATGTTTGCAAGTATAATAATAATAATTTTTTTTTTACTAGTATAAAGGGGACTTAGACTAAAAGAGTTGGAGAACCACTGATAAATAGACCAATGATTAAGAGAGTAGGCCTGGGCTGGGGTGTGGCTCAATGGTAGAGCACTTGCCTAGCCAATGTAAAGTCCTAAATTTTATTCCCAACACCACAAAATGGAAGGAAGGGAAGGAAGGAAGGAAAGAAAGTAGGCCCTTAGGCCTTAGGCGTTTGAATCTGGGTTTTGCTCCTTATAGTTTATAGGACTTTGGACACATTTGTTATCTCCGATCCCTATACCCCATATGTAAAATGGGGAGGGGAGATTGCAATGGTACTATGAGAGGTCGGCAAGGATGTAACAAGTTAGCATATAGAAAACAGAACTGAGCCTAGCACATAGTAAATGCCCAATAAGTGGGCATTTATGGGCCAGCATAAATGGGTATAAATGCTAGCTATCATCACCATCATTGGCAGCAGCCACAACAGCAGCAGCAACAACAGCAGCGTGCTGATAGCCCCAAGCAATAGAAAATACCATCAAAAAGAGCCCTGGAGGCTGCCGGGTATAGCTCGGTGGTAGAGTGCTTGCCTAGACTGGGAGAGACCAGGACCCCTAAGCAATGGCAAAGGTAACCCTGCATTCTTGGGGCTGAGCACTGCCCAGGGACTCTGGAATACTGAAGTCATAGAAGTAGGCACAGATCCCTGTCCTCAAGGGGTTCATAACAAGAAGCCACACAGTGCTGGGGTCCCCTTGCATCTTACCCTTTTAGGGTATCTGTGGTCAGGTGCTTTCTGATGCATTTTCTGATTTTATTTTCACAGTTGCCTTCCATGTGTGGGAGCAGGCAGGGAAGGGGTTAATAGCCATGCTTATACAAGTTGCTCATGAGAAGCAAGTAGCAGAGTGATGCCTGTCGGTGTTCTTTTTTGAAACAGGAGACAGGAGATGGAAGCCGGGAACACCAGGCAGAGTGCCCTCCATCTTTCCTGCAGAACCAACCAACCTGCCCAGACAAAGTCTCTCCCATCTTCAGACACCTGTGGGCTCCGCCCACCTCTTAGCAGAAGGTGGGAGCTCAACCCCCTCCCACTTTGCAGCCCTCCCACCTGTGGGCTCAACTCAGACACCTTTCCATCCCTTCTCCACGCCCACCTTTTGAAGCAACTTCACAGAGATATCATTTCCCTGCAATAAGTGTCACTCATTTTAAGTTCACATTTCAGTGGGCTTTGGCACATGGGTGCAATCCCGAACTCAACACCATAATCAAATCTGGAGCATTTTTGTCAACCCCCCAATTGTCCTCTGGCTCCTTTGAAATCCACCTTTTTCTATTTCCAGCCCTAGACAACAATGGGTCTTCTTTCTGTCACTATTTTGTAGCTTTTTCTAGACTGCAAATGGAATTATACAATCTGGATTCTTTTTTTTTTTTCCCTTATGTGGTATTGGGGATTGAACCCAGGGCCTGTGTGTGCCAGGCAAGCACTCTACCAACCAAGTCCCTAGCCCCTGGACTCATTTTTGACTAGTTGCTTCTACCTAGTAAATTTCTAAAATCTACTCATTATGAGATTTTTTTGCTGTTTGATTGTTTGCAGTGGTGAGGATGGAACCCAGCCTCCTCCAACCCCCGCTGTGCCAGGTGAGTACTCTACCACTGAGCTACACTGCCAGATCCCAATAGGCTCTATAAACCAGTACTATATTCTTTGTTATTGCTTAGGAGTAAGAATGTTCCACTGTGTGATAATATACTCATGCATTCGATGATTGATGGACATTTGGGTTGATTTCAAATTCTGGTGAACATGAAGATGACTGCGGTAAATTCCTATACAATTCTTTGTGAGCATATCTGCTTTTATTTCTCTTGGGCAGATGCTAGGAATGGCATTGCTAGACCGTATGGTAAGGGTGTGTTTATAAGCAACTACATAAGTTAAGACTAGGGATGTAGCTCAGTTGGTAGAGAGTGTGCCTAGCATGTACAAAACTCTAGGTTTAATCTCCAGTATGCCCCCCAAAATACTACAAAATATTTGGTAAGTTAAACATACAGATTTCCCTCTACTTTAACATATGTACAAAGTCCCCCTTTTCTACAGTGACTTCATATGCATTCGGCCAAAGTATAATTTCTCAAAGTTAAATAGTAATATGTAAGTAGTAAGCATACATTAAAGATTTATTTATGTATTTTTGACTTGCGGGTGAAGGAACCCAAGGCCTCACACATTCTAGGCAAGCGTTCTACCACTACTTACACCCCCAGCCAAAGTTTTGTTTAATTCATTAATAGGTGTGAAGTTTCAACAAAGGGTACAAGAGACGATATATAAAATTAGTGGAGTCAGTTGGGAGACTCAGACAGAAGGATTGCAAGTTCAAGGCCAGCCTCAGCAATTTAGGGAGACCCTGTCTCAAAATTAAAAAAATGAAAAGGACTGAGAATGTAGCTCAATGATAAAGTACTTCCCGTTCAATCTCCATTATAAATAAATAAATAAATAAATAAATATTCGTGGAAAAAAAATACTAGAATAAGACTGCAGCTTTAAGCTGATGTGGTGGTGCTCGCCTGTAATCCCTGCACTTTGGGAGGCTGAGACAGGAGAATCACGAGTTCAAAGCCAGCCTCAGCAATGGCGAAGTGCTAAGCAACTCAGTGAGACCCTGTCTCTACATAAAACACAAAATAGGGCTAGGGATGTGGCTCAGTGGTCAAGTGCCCCTGAGTTCAATCCCTGGTACCAAAAAGTAAAATAAAAAATTTTTAAAAATACACAGGTGTCTACGAACACTATGCTTTTCCCGTCTCCCCGGCGTACACGCTTTCCCTCTGTGCCTCAATGCTGTTCCTCCTTCCTACACCTGTCTGCCTCCCCTCCAGGCTTGAGATCAGAGGTTGTGTCTGCCATCCCCACCTTGTCTGGGTTTGGGCACTTCCTTGGTTCCTGGGATGCCCCTGGCTTCCCTCCATCCCAGCATCACAGCCAGGCACCAGCATCAGATGGCTTCTTGGCCTCCTCCTGTTGCCTCTGGGCTTCCACCAAGCAGGACTTTGTGTTTTCATTTTTGTGCCCCCGTGGCCTAGCCCAGTGCCTGGCACCCTGCAAAACAATGAATGTTTGCTAAAGAAATTGAGTCAGAGCCGGGCACGGTGGCACACACCTGTAATCCCAGCACTTTGGGAGGCTGAGACAGGAGAATCGCGAGTTCAAAGCCAGCCTCAGCAATGGCAAGACGCTAAGCAACTCGGGGAGACCCTGTCTCTACATAAAACACAAAATAGAGCTGGGGATGTGGCTCAGTGGTCGAGTGCCCCTGAGTTCAATCCCCAGTACCAAAAAAAAGAAAGAAAGAAATTGAGTCAGGTGCTGGCTAGAAGCCTCCTCAAGGTCTCTTCCAGATTTCTTGATGAGTTTCTGTGGTTTGATTGTCAGATTTCTCTCTTTCTTTCTCCCTGTGTTACCCTTCCTCCATCACTGCACAGAAGCACAGCTGGGAAGCTCTGGGCCTCCCTGGGGACTCTATAAGCTGGTGTGAGGGTGTGTGGTTCTGGGATGCCTTGGTGGCTAAGTGATCACACTTGTGTGTACAGGGAGAAGGATTCTCAGGTCTGCACTCCTTTACCCTGGGCACCGTGGGTTATGTACTTCAGCCTTGGGCGGTCCCTTCTGAGGCTTGGGGAGTCCAGAAACACAAAAATCTTGATTGTGCAGGAATTTCCTCTTGATTTGCTGCCCCCGGAAGACTGATTCTTTGTACCTTTAGTGCCTTCCCTTTTGGGCTCCCTTAGGTCAACAGTCCCAGAAGTCCCTAAGTCTCCTAGGAGGGGCATTTCTTTTGGCAGGATGTACTTCCAGACCTCGTTGCCTCAATTTGGTATTTTTCTCTGACCCGGACTCTTTATTGTTGTCCATTTCCCGTTCATTGCCTCCTGTATAGCCCAGCCTTACAACAGAGCATTCCATCACTCTCCCATGGCACTCCAGGTGTGTTTCAAGAAATAGAGTGTTGGGAGCCGGGTGTGGTAGCACACACCTGTAATCCCAGCAGCTCAGGAGGCTGAGGCAGCATGATTAAGAGTTTGAGGCCAGCCTCAGCAACTTAGTGAGGCCCTAAGCAACTCAATGAGACCCTGTCTCTAAATAAAATTCAAAAAGAGCTGGTGGGGGGTGTGGGGGGGTTGGGGTTGTGGCTCAGTGGTAGAGCGCTTGCCTTGCATGTGTGAGGCACTGGGTTCGATCCTCAGCGCCACATAAAATAAATAAATAAATAAATAAAGGTATTGTGTCCATCTACAACTAAAAAAAATATTTTAAAAAATAAAGAGCTGGGGTTATGGCTCAGTGGTTAAGCACCCCTGGGTTCAATCCCTGGTACCAAAAAAAATGGGCTGGGGATGTGGCTTAGTGGCAAAGAGCCCAGAGGTTCAATCTCCAGTACCAAAAACAAAACAAATGAAAAACTCCCATAGCACAGCTGAGGGAAGGGACAAAGGATAACAACAGGAAATAACCAAGAAGACCAAACAGAAAATTTTGGTTGTCAAGACTGGGCTTCCTAGTTACGCTTTTCAGCAGAGGGTGACTATAAAATTTATTCTTCAAACTGGGTGCTGTGATGCACGCCTGTCACTCCAGCCTCTCAGGAGACCGGGGCAAGAGGATCACAAGTTCCAGGCCAGCCTTGTCTCAAAATAAAAAAATAAAATGGGTGAAGCTCAGTGGTAGAGTGCCCCTGGGTTCAATGCCGAGGTGGGGCAGAGCAGCAAATAAACAACAGCAAACAAACAAAACCCTGGACTCTGGAGAGTGAGAGGGGATGCTATTAACAATCATGAGCCAGGTGCACGCTTGTAATCCCAGGAGCTCAGGAGGCTGAGGCAGGAGGATCGCAAGGTCAACGCAGCAATTCAGCAAGGCCCTAAGCAACTTAGCGAGACCCTGTCTCTAAATAAAATATTTTTAAGAAAGGGCTGAGGATGTGGCTCAGTGGTTAAGTGCCCTTGGGTTCAATCATTGGTACAAAAAAAAAATCATGGAAGGACAGCAGTGCAAACTACCGTGTCCCAGGCACACTGGGCTGTCCAATCAACCAGGTCCTTTCATGGGCACAAGACCCCAGGAAACATCTGCCTCCTGAGAGGCTGTTTCTTCCACATGTTCATTCCACCACTGTTACTCTCACCTCTGCCTGGACTCTCCTGGGCCTCTGACCTAGCAAACAAATGTTACAGTTTCAGGGAGGAGACAGGCATCACAAAACACTATGCTGGCTGCTTTGGGTGCTGCCTGCCTGTAATCCCAGTGACTTGGGAGGCTGAAGCAGGAGGAGCATAAGTTCAAGGCCAGCCTTAGCAATTTAGAGAAACAATAAGCAATTTAGAGAGACCTGTCTCAAAATAAAAACTAAAAAGGGCTGGAGATGTGGCTCACCCCCGGCTTCAATCCCCAGTACCCTCCCCCCATAAAAAAGTAGGAAAAGAAAAGAATGTGCAGAACCCAAGGACAGGAATTATGACAAATTGCAAGAAGAAAGAGGCAGGGTCCTACAGGAGCACCTGAGAGGGGTACTGGTCTGGGTTAGCGTCAGGGAAGATGAAGCCTGAGTTGGACTCGGTAAAGAAGGGGTTTAGGTCGAATGCAGGGGCACACCTGTAATCCCAGCTGCTAGGAGGCTGAGAAAGGAGGATGGCAAGTTTGAGGCCAGGCTTAGCAACTTAGTGAGACCCTGTCTCAAACTAAAAAAGGATGGGTACACAGCTCAGTGGTAGAACACCCCTGGGTTCAATACCCAGCAACCACCCCCCACAGCTCATTGAATAAATGACCCCCCTAAAAAATTCTACATTATTTTTCCATGATGTAAATACAAGGTTTAGAACTTTGATTTGTTATTATTAATACCAGAGATTTATATATATATATATATATATATAATATATAATTTTATTTTTTAATTTTGGCAGTGCCAGATGTTGAACCCAGTGTCTTATACATGCTAGGCAAGCATGAAACTACAATATTTGTGTTTTATCTAGCAAAATGGAGCTCAGGGGCTGAGGATGGAGCTCAGTGGTAGAGCGCATCCTAGCACAGGAGAGAGTCCTGGGTTTGATCCTTAGCCACACACACACACACACACATACACCCAACCAACTTGAGCCCATATTTCTAGTTGTCAGGCATTGTGCCTGAGGGATATCCAGGTCAGTTCATTTAATCATCACAGCAGTCCTGTGGGGTAGCTATTTTCATCCTTGATTACAGAAGAGGCTCACTGAGGTCAGGAGGCTGCCCTGGTCTTGTGGCTGACTGGCGAGGAGCCGAACCTAGGTTTGCTAGGATGACTGATACTGTGAATTCTCTGAATTCCACCCTGTTAACCACAGTACTACGTGTTGTCAAGGAAGGCCTGGCTTGATGTTATGAATAACTTGGCCCCAGAGGACCGCTGACTCAATCGCCCAAGGCAGGAGCTCCAGGGATCCTGGGTTTCTGAGTGGGAGGTGGGTAGGAGAGCGGCCTGGGGAGTTTCGGTCAAGGCTGTGGTCAGCTCAGCTCAACTTGCGGCTGGATTGGAAGGCTCAGCAGTGCAGCCCGGACCCGGATCCCTCCACCCCCCTTTCCAGGGTGGAGCCCTTCACTGCCAAGCAGGTCCTGCCCAGTGATGTCACATGCTGGGCAGAGCTTCCAGTGATTGCTGACACCCCGCTGACCTCAGCAGAGGAGCTGAAAGAGACCTCCGTCTCCCTGAGGAAGCACAGGGGCTCTTGAGTGCTTTTTAGCAATGATTATAATTACAGATCTCTCTCAAATCCTTTTCCCAGGAGGTGGTGGATCCAGGGAGGCAGGGAAGCCTGCTGGAGTTCTGTTTCTGGCTCTGGGATTTGAACTCATGGCTAGTTCAGGAGACCTGAAACCACTAACCTGCTGTGTGTCTCTAGACAAGTCACTTGTCCTCTCTGGGCCATCTCTTAGGCACATTTTTTTTTTTTTTGGTACTGGGGATTGAACTCAGGGGCACTTGACTACTGAGCCACATCCTCAGCCCTATTTTTGTGTTTTTTTAATGTAGAGACAGGGTCTCACTAAGTTGCTTAGCGCCTCGCCCTTGCTGAGGCTGGCTTTGAACTCGCGATTCTCCTGTTTCAGCCTCCCTAAGTGCTGGGATTACAGGCTTGAGCCACCGCGCCGGGCTCTCTAACATCATTTTTAACAAAAAAAGTTTGGAGAAATTTCCCAATGACCCTTTCAGGGTTCCCAGAGGAGGGGAGAGTGGGGCCTGAGTCTGTCCTGGTATAGTCATGATCTGTCCTCCCCACAAACTGCAGTCCTTCTCTGGTCCGTGGCTGCAGAGCAAGGATGTGACTCAGCCAGCTCCAGCACCCAGTTTCAGCTTTGCTCTGCCCCCGCCCCTGGGCCTCCCATTTGCTGTTTACTCCCCGGAGGAAGCAGGTGGGATTGGGCCACCTCACCATAGGGGGGAGAGATAGAAGGCTCCAGGCGTGGGGGTGATGGGGCACCGCTGGCCCTACCCCTGACAGGTGGCCAGATAAGGTTTTGGAGGTCCCTAGCAAGGTGCTTGGGGGCGGGGGCATGAAGAAGCCTCCCTAAGTAGGCTCTGGCTATCCTGTCCAGCCTGAGTCCTCAGCCTTTGGCCTCTGTTCTCTTCCAGGCCTCCTCCTTGCCTCCCTTGGAAACCGGCGGGTTCAGTCTTCATTCACTTGCAGAGCAGCCTTGCCCCACCCCCGCCTGAGGCCACCCCCGCAGAGCTTGGCCAGGAGAAGGAGGGTTCACTGAAGGTGGCAGGTGCTCCCAGGGCTGCTGCTTACACTGAGGAGTTGTGGAAGGAGGCCAAGTCCCCACAAGCCCAGTGCCAAGAGATGAAGGTGTGTGAAAGGGACGTGGGCTGAAAACCAGCAGTCCTGCGTTGGGGCTTAAAATTGATATCCCAAAGCATGGGGTGAGCTGAGTCCTGTAAACTGGAGACTAGGGGGTCTCTGAAGCAAGGCCTTTGACCTTCTGCCTTCCTGTCTCTCACCCCTGTTCTCCCCTAAAGTGAGTCCTAGAGACCAGAATTCCAGCTGGACTATGATGCACACCGGTAGTCCCAGAGACTTGGAAGGCTGAGGCAGAAAGATCTTGAGTTTGAGGCCAGCTGGGAAACTTAGAGAGAGCCCTGTCACAAAATAAAAGTTTTAAAAAAGGCTAGGCATACAAATTGGTGGTGTGTGCTTACCTAGCCTGTGCAAGGTCCTGGGTTCAATCGCCAGAATTGCTACAACAAAGCAAGCCATAAAACCTGGAACTCTTCCTCTCCTCCCTTGAAAACCCTCACTTCCAGGGACCCTGCCCCATGCTCAGGAGGGAAGAAGCCTACAGAGAGTCCCAGAGGAATCTGAACAGGCCTTGCTGGGATGGACAGGCCTCAGTCCCTTAGATTTAGATCATGCCCTTTGTCCAAACACAGCTGTCCATTCTCCATCGAAACCAAGCATAAAGACCTGGGCCTCTGGGTCTTCCATTCTGAAAGCTCTGTATGTATGTAAAACTTCGATTAAACACATCTGTTATGTTTTGCTCTTGTTAACCTGTCTTTCGTTACAGGCGTGCCAGCTGTGACCCGTATGATAGGTGAAGAAAGGTGTCACACCTTTTGTCCCTACACTGAATTCAACCTGGGGTGGAGGAGAGAGGTCAGTGGAGAGGAGAGCTCTGGGAAGGCTAATCTGATTCTAGAAACCTGACTTTGAGTCCTGGCTTAGTTACCCTCTCCTTTGTGACCTGCAGCATGTCTGTTGGCTCCTCTTGGTGCCTTGGTCTACCCATCTGTAGGAGAAAGGGACTCAACTGGATGATTCTAGTCTCCTTCTAACCCTGGCACTCTGGTTACCTGAGTGGGCTTCACCAGCCCAGTGCTCACCTTTCCCACACCTCTCACCAGCTCCTGCATCTCCCTCGGGGAGAAAAAGAGATCCTGTTGGCTCATGGAAGAAGGGACAGGCTGGCAATTCCTCTCTGAGGCCCAAAACAACCCAGGAGCTCCCCTCCAGATACCCAAGGGGGCCTGTCCCTTCCAGCCCAGGTTCCAGACCACAGAGCAGACAACAAAGCCAGGCAGGTGGAAAATTCCCTCTGGCATTCTGCCAAGGCACCCTGGATGGCAACTGTGCCAACCTGGACAGGCAAGAGCGGGGAGTTCAGCGTGCCTACGGCCTGGAAGCCGCAGAGTTGGCAAAGTGCCTGCCAAGGCCTCTGCAGCCTAAATGCCCCCTACCGCCCAGTCTCAGAAATTGTATCTGCTCAGGTGGACAGACAGGAGGAGGATGGGAAGTGCAAGACTGTTTGTGTATTGAAGTCCAGGAGCTTCTCAGAAGTGCAGCCCTGAGCCAAGATTATTGTGGCAGCTACTTCCAAAACCCAGGCTGAGCGGTTCCTGGAACACTAAGGGAGGCTGAGGGCCTCAGCTCTTCCAGGGGACAGGCAGAGACCTTTGCCAAGCGCAGCAGAGGCACAGGTTCCCAGGTCCGCTGGGCTCCTGCTGCCTGCCAGTCTCTGCCTTGTGACCTTGGGCAGTGGGTACCCGCCTTCAACAAGGCCTTGCTTTGCCCATCACAAAGACAGGGACAGCCTTCTGGGCCCTGCTCTCTGGAAGGCATGAAGTCACACCTGCACAGGAAAAGTGAATAACTGTGTGGGTACATGTGACTTGAGGCAAGAAGGTAGAACACCTCCCATGGTCTGCATGTCCAGCAACCCATGGGGTCTGAAAAACCACTGCAGGGACCGCTTCCACCTACCTTTTTCCTGCTCTCTGCCCAGATTCTCAGATTGTCTCTGAGTTGCCATGGCAACATCCCCTGCCCATCTCCCTGGAGGCCTTTCCCAGGGTGTACAGTTAGTTTCTAGAATGTTTACCCACAAACACTCTCTTTGATGTTGCCAGTCAGTTCATGCAGGTTGTTCTTTGCCGGGTCACAGGCAACCAGCCCCTCAAATCACTCACTCCCCTGGAGGGTGTCATCCATCAGGTACCACTGGAGGGCTGAGGAGCCAGGGTGTGGTGAGGTCAAGGCGAACCTGCACACTGCTGGGAAAGAGACCCAAAAGGCACGTCCCACTGACCCGGAGTCAGCAGCCTGCAATTGTCATTGCCAATTCAGGGAACATTGTCCGTCTGGGCCAGCAGGAGAAGGCCCTAAAGATAAGGCAGGGCATGAACCCAACTCCATGACAGCCAATTAGCTCTGCTCCAGGAACCCAACGGCCGTGACTCACTGACAGCCAATCAGGGGGCCCTGGGCTAGGTACCTTTTTCAGCCAGACACACCTGTAACCTGTTAGCCATCTGTTGGACCACACCCATGCCCCGCCCTTCCAGAAAGAAATAGAAATCTCTTTATGCAGCTGCATGTGGAGAGATCTGTAATTCTAATATGGATGCATCCGTGTAATTCTCACGGATACATACTGAGCACAGAGACAGGTGCTCATAAATATGCACCTGAAACAGATGAAGACCTACCCACCCTTAGCCCTATTTCTTCCTACCTCTGCCAAGGTCACCACCATCTCCATTCTCCATCTCCTGGATCAGAAATTGGCAAAAGGGAAGATGTCTGGGATATTGCAATAGACCTGAGTATGTCTCTCCAATGCCCAGTGACAGCTTTCTATGAACCGTTAGGCCAGTAGTGGTCTAGAAATTTCTCTCTAATTTCACCTTATTCTCGGAAATAAATAAATAAAACAAAACAAAACAATATCAACAGGCATCATCCATTCCATAGAGGTTCCTCTGGAAATGCCAGGTTTCATGGGAATTGGGAACTCCCCTAGCAAAGCTCCATTTATAGATGGGTCCCAGGACCCATCCAGAAGATGGCTCAGAGCTCATTGTTGTTGGCAAGGGCCTCTTGCCAAAGTTCGAGGAGCTCAGACAGATGCTGGCCTGTGGATCTGCCCTGGAGGACTTCTTAGGTAGATGCTCCTAGCTGGCAGTGGCGGAAAGAGCACGCCCAGAGGAAAACTGGGGGGAAGGGCAATGTGCTTGTATTGCCCTCTGACCCTCCTGCCTAGGACCTGACAGAACCAAGGCGGATATGTTGGTTCATAACCACTGGAGTGCTGTGTGCTGGAGGGACCTTGATAGAAGGACATGGGGACCCTGTAAGTCTGTTTCATGGTAACCCTGGAGGGATCAGGGGAAATCTACACATGCTCTGAAGACCTCCAGATGCAGAGAGCTCATGCTATGCAGTACTGAGCCCTGGACGTGGCCTTGACAGAAGCCTGCCACACTTTCAAACAGAATTCTGCTAAGAACAAAAACAACTAATATGTACGAAGTGCACACTTTGTGCCAGACACCAAGCTGGACACTGGGGAGACGGGGTGAGCAAGGTACCTTGGCCTCTGCAGTCTGTTCTCATGAGGGTATGTTCAGGAGCTTTAGCAAAGCACTCTCTTTCTCTGCTTCTGAGGTCAAAGACCCAAACCCAGGCAAGGCCTGCAGACCCATAGGACTTTTATACTGGTTCAGATAGGAGAGAAAAAGAATGAATCCCAGGAAAATTCAGAATGGGGGCAAGGGCTGGCAGTATAGCTCAATGGTAGAATACTTCCTTAGCATGCATGGGGCCCTGGGTTCCATCCCCAGCACCAAGGGGGTGGGGATTGAAGGGAAGCCAGGAGAAGGACAAGGTGAAATTTGACCACACAAAGATAGCTAGACACAGAGGAGTTTTGCCTGTGACTGGTGATCATTCTATTCATCTGTAGGTCAAGTCTCTCCCAAGATCTTTTTTTTTCCGGTACTGGGGATTGAGTCCAGGGGTGTTTTGCCATTGAGCTACATCCCTAGTCCTTTTTTAATTTTTATTTTTTATTTTGAGACAGTGTCTTGCTAAATTGCTGAGGCTGACCTTGAACTTAAAATTCTCCTGCCTCAGCCTCCCAAATTGCTGGGATTATAGGCGTGCGCCACTGCACCTGGCTCTCCCCAGATCCCAGGCAGTTAGGTTGGCCCTGACTATTCCAGGGCTGGGCAGGACCCAGCCAAGCTGGGGGTGGGGTCTCTGTGTCTATTTTTAGCCTCCTTTGCATGCTGGGAATTTCCTGCATCTTTCCCTCCAGGAGGTGTAGCCAGGGACCTTTGCCCTCTCCCGTCCTTTGAAGCGCTTTCTGCCTCTTCTCTGTCCCCATCTGGGGCAATGGCTAAGTGGGCAGAGAATACACTCTTCATTCTAGGAGGGAAGAAGAAGCCCTTAAACCCATTCCTGGCTTTCTCAGAGGTCTGGGATGTTGGCAAGAAGGCCAGAGGTCCCTCAGCAATCTAAGCCAGAGCTGCATGTCCAAACTGGCTGGACAGTGAGCCCAGAGACTTCCTCATGTGGAGATTTCAGGGGGCCTGCACCCTGGGAGGGCATTTGAACAGTGTTCTTAGTGGGAGCAGGGGAATGAGGCAGGCGTTCAGTAGAGGGAGGGATTAGAGGGAAGGAGTTAACATTTATTAAGAATACTTAGCCGGGCACTTAGGGAGGCTGAGACAGGAGAATCGCGAGTTCAAAGCCAGCCTCAGCAATGGCGAGGCGCTAAGCAACTCAGTGAGACCCTGTCTCTACATAAAACACAAAATAGGGCTGCGGATGTGGCTCAGTGGTCGAGCACCTCTGAGTTCAATCCCCAGTACCACAAAAAAAAAAAAAAAAAAGAATACTTTGCATCAGGAATGTTATTTAAGTTGTGTCATTTAATGTTTAGGACAATGTTGGGGATGTATATTATTCTCCTTACTTACAGTTTAAAAAAAAGGGGGGGTTCAGACAGGTTAAGTGAGTTACCCAAGGCTGCCCAGCTAAGAAGTGAGCGAATATAGACTTATGTGATTCCACTTTCATGCAGTGTTCAGGACAACCCAGCAACTTCAAAGAAGTGGAGAAAGGGGCTGTTCTTCTGCCCCAGAGGACTTGGGAGTAGAAGTTCAACCATCTTTGGCTTCGGTTCCCACCCAGCCTGCCCTCCGAAAGCCGGCCAGGCAGAGGCTGCCAGGGCATGGTCAGCCCCTCCTCATTGGCTCTGTGCTACATGCTTTTGTGCTGAGCTCTGGAACTGGCAGCTCAAGTCAGGACGTCAGGGCAAGAAAGCGGCAAGGACTCAGCCAGGGTGCCTGGCAACAAATAATCTGCTTGTCCAAGCCCAGTGGCCCGGTGGCCGAGTGGTGCAAGGTGAAAAGGGGAAGATGGCGAAGTGGCGGGACCCTAGGGCAAGGGCCTGAGGGCAGGGGCCAGCCAGCTCAGCAGCAGGCCCCTGGGACTCCTCGGTCTGGAGCTTGTTTTCTCACCCAGTCACCATTTAGACAGCAGCAGCTTTCCCCATGAGCCCTAGGGGGCAGGGGAACCCACTAAAGCCTTAGCCTGGGGCTCCCTGCTCCCCTAGGACTTTTATCCCAAACCTCTCCACCACCCCAGGGCTTCAGAACAGGACTCAGACTCCAGGGGGTTCCTCCAGCTGCCTGATGATGAAAATCCAGTACAGATGTCTGTAGGATACAGTCTCCCGTCCATGGATTCATGCTCCACCCCTCCCCTGCCCTGGCTCAACTGCCTGGCTTCCAGAGTCCCAGCCTGGGTGACAACAGGCTCCACCCAGCAAGCTGGCTGTTCTCAGAGCCAGTCTTTCCTCCCCACCAGCTACTTTCCTGCCTGGAACTTCTGTCTCATCTCCTTTCTGCAGAATTGGCTGCCTCACTTCCACCTGACAAATCCCCTTCGAGTATTCTCTCTAGGAAGCCGGCTTTGGCTCCCCCAGGCCCATGCGGTTGCCCTCAAGTAAGCCCCTTCCTCCTTCGGCCCTCACTGCCACCTTTGGCCATGGCCTGCTCCTTATGTATTTGATTTTATGCCTGTGAACTCTGGCACCCCGTACTTCACAGAAAATCTTTTTTTTTTTTTTTGCACCGGAGATAGAACTCAGGGGTACTCGACTGAGTACCACATCCCCAGCCCTATTTTGTGCTTTATGTAGAGACAGGGTCTCACTGAGTTGCTTAGTGCCTCGCCATTGCTGAGGTTGGCTTTGAACTCGTGATTCTCCTCTCTCAGCCTCCCAAAGTGCTGGGATTACAGGCGTGTGCCACCACGCCCAGCTTCACAGAAAATCTTAATTAAGCTCTTCCAGAGACCCTCACCATAATTGCTCTTAGACTATCAGCAAGGATCTCTGCAAAAAATTTTCAGGCAGGAAATATTTTTGCTGAAGCAGAGTACAGATAAGAAAGACTAACCCAAGGCCCTCACAGAGGCATTTGCATTTCATAAAACTGGAGAAATCCTTGAAAACCAGATGGTAAAAGAAAGGGTAGAAAAACTCTCCCTTTCCCAGGCACTGCTTTTCACAGTGTCCTTGATTTATTTTTGTATCCAGGCCTGGGTTGACTGCCCAGTACAATAGGAAAAAAAACCTACTTTTACATGGACTTCTGCAGATTGTGAGCCTCTGAGCTTTCCTTCTCCCTTTACACTGGGTATAAAGTTCTAAACATTTCTGAACTCGGTGTTCA
>PVHX01005566.1:0-110537 GCA_004024805.1 Geosciurus inauris | reverse complement strand
TTCTCTGATTTTCTTTCCATTTTATCATCCATTTTATATAGGAAATACTTTTGTTGAATACAGAAAACCAATGTGATTAATTCCATTTCATCTTTTTAATCTTATTCTACATTTTCTGTAGACTGTTTTTAATTTGTTTATATAGAACAATTTACACAATTTTTACATATTTAGTAGTTTCACATATTGAATAATTTATAGTTTATCAGATCTACATTGTATTTTTTCTACTTATTCTTCTTTAAATAATATACATAGATTCTATTGGATAATTAAAAATTAATAAATAAATTTTTAAAAAATATTTAAGTGCTTTAGATTTCTCAATTACAGGGGGCTGGGGATATAGCTCAGTTGATAGACTGCTTGCCTCACTTGCACCAGTCCCTGGGTTCAATCCCTAGTATCACCAAAAAAAAAAAAAAAAAGCTAGATTTCTCAATTATAAATAGGGATAGCATTTATCTTATAGCATTGCTCTGATGATTATTTAGTATATGTACATTTAATATGTAAAGAAGTCCTTCTAAGAACATTAAGACTTAGCTCTTGTTATCACTAACTAAATGTACTATCAGCATAAAATGCTTAGACTAGTACTGCCTGACAGTAAATATTAATCATTATTACAGTCTTATGTGATAAATAAACATCATGGTATGAATTACATAATAGTTTTGATACAAGCAAAATCTTTTATGGTATTTGCTTTAGATTTATTTCAGTACTCTAGGTCATTCTCTAAGAGAAATATACACTTAGAAGAATTTGGGGGAGTGACAAAAACATAATACTTAACTAGATATATTAAAGGCAAAAATTCAAGAAAATTCTAATTTTCAACCAAAGACCACCTTATCTATGTCAAATATATAGAGATGCTACAATTCAAGAGGCAGGGTTGGGTTTTTTGTTTGTTTGTTTATTTTTGCCAGTAAACAAAAAATATTACATAGGATTATTGCTAAGGTCCAAACAAATTCAGTTGCCTTTTTCCCAACAGTCTCATTTGACAGCATATTTATTCAAATGCACAACAGTTATAGTCCCAGAATTTTTATGCTATGTCTTTGGAATAAATGGGTGGCAGGGCCAAGGAATCACTAGATGACTTGTTTTGAACATTCTTTGCACAAGAAATAAAACTTGGTATCATGGACACTGAAGACAATTGATGTTTATATAAGTTTAAAACCTCTGAAAATATCTCTTTGCACTCATAGTATAACAGTAAATATGTCTGATGTTATACTGATAGTATAACATTAATTGCATGTATCCTAATCATAAATGCAATTTATACTATTCCTCTGGGTTTTATTAAGTTGACAACTTCACATTTAACAAAGAAACTAATTAAATATCCCACATTTTCTTCTATTTCCTAAATAAGGAAGGACTATGTCATGAGAGGAATTACTATGTTGGTTATGAAAAACTTTGTCATTCCTCAAAGTGGTCTTTTAGGTATATCCTGTATAATATTGTGGTATTAAATGGGACTTTTTTTTTTGGTACTGGGGATTGAACTTAGGGGCACTCGACCACTGAGCCACATCCCTAGCCCTATTTTGTGTTTTATGTAGAGACAGGGTCTCACTGAGTTGCTTAGCGCCTCGCCATTGCTGAAGATGGCTTTGAACTCGCGATTCTCCTGTCTAAGCCTCCCTAAGTGCTGGGATTACAGGCTTGCGCCACCGTGCCCAGCTTAAATGGGACATTTTTGATCATAAAAATCAAAGCTAAATCTTCATTTTTCTTTCATTGAAACTGTTGTAAACTGCCATAGCAAACTAGTGTTCTTTTTATAAGACTATAGGTTTAGATCTATTTACCATATGATAAAACATGTCTGTGATTAAAGAGATGCCACATATCCTGAGAAAATAACCATCTTTGCACATAAAGTTCAAACAGACAGTATGTTATTTTCAATGGCACATTTGTTTTATTGAAGCTGAAAAAGATATAACACCTTGGAAACAATAATAAGATGATATCCTGGTTAATTAGAGCCAAAGTAAGAGCTTTCCTACACTGTTGTGTTCTTACAACTCACAAGAGTGTGTGCTCATAATATTTAACTTGTCAGTTAAGATGTTTAACAAAATAATCATATTAATGAACCTTACATGATCATAAAAGGGTATGCCTGCCATATTTGCTTGTAAAATTTGTCAGACTAATTTGAAGCCAAAGTTATATCATATTAGCAATAATGTACATGTTTCTATAAACACAACAGCTTGGTCATTTCTAGTTGTGATTACCAGTGATAAACTTGCCTAAATATAAAGCTAAATAAACACTATTAAAAAGAAGATTTTAGAGAACATTAAAAGAGAAAATTATGCTAAAAATGTCCTTAAAATGGTGGAAATGAATATATCTTTTACCTATTGGGACATAATACATTTACATAAATATTAGAAATAACATTCTTTGACATTAGTAAAAAGATATGCAAAAATAACATTTTTAATGAAAGAATAACTTATGGGCTTTAATCTCTATTAACATAAGGACAGTGTTAAGTTTGATTTTCTTGCTGGTTAATTAAAAATATTTGCATATTTATTATTGCTCATAAATTATCAGTTCCATGTGAAATGTAAATCTCAGAATCATTCCTTTGTAGTTCCTTAATAGCTAATTCTGCTTTTTGTACTGACTTATAAAAGTTCTTTCATGCATTACTGGTAGTTGAAATAAAGTTTCATTCATTTATTCAACAGATATTGATTAGGCACAAATTATGGGTCAGACATTATAAGTTTAGGAGTAACCTAGATAGATACAGCCCTCAGCCACTTGGAGTTTAGACATAAGTAAATAAGTGTTGGATATGGGGAAAGAAATAAAATTCTCAACTCACTCTTAATAATTGTGTTCAAATATCATTTTAATAAGGAAGATATATAGAATTCACCAAATTAGCTGAGAGCCTCCTGTTTTGCCTAATTCAGATATATACACATAAAACTCAATTTATAATTAAATAATTGGGCCATTAGTTATTTAATATCTATTTTCTTTCTAGAATGTAAGATACGTATGGTACAAATTATTTTTGTATTTTGCTCTTATATCCAGTGACTGGAAACAGATTTATATAAAATTTAATGGAAAAAATATTTGATTCTACCAACAATATTGTTTTTGCAAAATGAAGCTAAATAATATGGCCTCAACACTATTCTTAACCAGCAGTTTTTCTCTTTCAGCATTTTGAATACATTGTTGTCATTCCACATTCTGGCTTCCATGTTTTTGTTCATGATAAGCAGCATTGAATCTTATTGCAATTCTCAGCACACAGTAAGTCACTACTCTATTGACACTTTCTGGATTATTTCTTTATCTATCTACAGTTTGACTATGATGTATGTATGTGTGGATCTTTAAATTTATTTTACATGAAATTCATTGACCTCAGACATGTAGAACAATATTTTTCATCAAATTTGGGGAATTTCAGATCATTCTTATCTCAATATTTATTTGTTTTATGCTTTTCTTTCTCCCTTCCGATTCTGACACTTCAATTATGTATCTAATGTCATAGGACCCTGAACACAATCTTGTCTGATACCGCAATTCTGCAAATGTTGGTGTGTTTAATGGTCTTGAAACTCTGTTCATTTTTTTTTCCTTCTTATTTGCTTTCTGTTACTTGAAATAGATAATATCAATTGACCCATATTCAGCTTAGTATCTCTTTCTCCTGATAATTCAGATGTGCAATTGAGACTCTTTTATGCATTTTTCACTTCTGTTATTGTACTTTCAATCTCCAATATTACAATTCAGATTTTTAAAATATCATTTCTATCTCTTTAGTGATTTTCTCTACATGGAAAGAAATTGCTTTAATAATTTCCATCTTTAGTCAAGGTCTTATTATTTGAAAGTATTGAAAATAGTTATTTTGAAGTCAGAGTTTGTTTAATAATTGAAAATATGTACTTTCTCATGAACAATTTCTATTGTCTTCTCCTGTCTCCAGATATACAACATACTTTCTTGTGTCTTTATATGTTTCATAATCTTTTTTGAAGTATGGAGGTTTTGAATAATTTGAATTGTCATCTTTGGAAGTCATCCACCCCTGCCTCATGTATTACTGTTTTCTGTTTGTGGTTATTGCTATAGTTGCTTATTTATTCAGTAAGTTTCCTGAATTAATTCTGCCAGTATTACTTGTTCTACTGAAGTCTCTGTTCTATTAACTTATTGGGTCAACTAAACTATTGGACAAAGATTTCCTCAAATGAATCAAAGTTTCCCAGCCACAACTGAGACTCCATCTGGTGTTGGGGCATGTCTTCAATGCTGTCAGTTTACAACCTTACTTACTTATTCAATTCTTTGCATAGATCTTCAAGGTCAGCCAGAGGTAAGGACTCAAGTTCTTTAGGATATTTTCTAGGCATGTATATTAGTCAGTCTTTAGCCACTGTGACTAGATACATGAGAAAAGCAACTTAAAGGAAGAAATATTTATTTTGGCTTATAGTTCAGAGGTTTCAACCCAAGGTCAGCTGACTCCACTGCAAAAATGTCATGACAGAGGGCATGGTAGAGCAAAAGTGCTCTCCTCATGGAAGCTGGGAAGCAGAGAAAGATAGAGAATAGAAGAAGGGGTCAGGGACAAAACAGACCCTTCCAGGGCACCTCCAATCTCCCACCAGTGACCTACTTTCTTCAACTATGCTCCGCTTTCTATAGTGTTCAGCTCCTCCTAAGTCTATTCAAATTAAGACACCATTAATGTATTGGTCAAGTGATGAAGTTAGAACCCTG
The DNA here is from genome assembly GCA_004024805.1 of Geosciurus inauris. NCBI lineage: Eukaryota > Metazoa > Chordata > Mammalia > Rodentia > Sciuridae > Geosciurus > Geosciurus inauris. The sequence continues at coordinate 105,734 of PVHX01005566.1, read as the reverse complement.
ATGATGCGATCTCTTTCCTAAATCTCCATTTCTGAACATTGTTGTGTCAAGGACCAAGCTTTTAACACATGAGCCTTTGGGAAACAGTCTGGATCCAAACCGTAACAATTTGCCTGTGACCTTAAGTGTATAGGCATATGGCCTTCAAGGTTCCAAGGAAAATGCAAAGGTCTCTATGGATATTTCATTCTTAAGCTTATCCTTCTAAGATTTTTAAGGTTTTTTGGTCAATTGCTTCTTGCCCCAACTGATATTGCTGCCTCAGACAGGTGTGATGATGAACAATTGTCATTTTTGACATAAGTCCACCGGAAATAGGTTGTGTTTGTGCACAAAAATTTCTGAGTTGGGACAAATGACTAAAAGTCCTAACAATGGGTTTTTTTCAAGGAAAATCCAGATAGGGCAAATAATAACTATTCTCTGAGAATGGTGCTTTGGGGAAACTTGGTTTTTAAGATTATATTAACCATATGTTTTTCATGTTTTGACATCTGAGGTATTGCTGTCCCAGTAGATTCTCTCCCTCCCAGAGCTAATCATTTTCTCCATGTACACAGTGCCTTGCTTGGAGTGTGCCTTTCTCCTGTAAATAATTCAGTCCAGAGCTTCTGCTCAACTCTTATATAGGACTTAGAGTTGCCAGGCCTCTACTCCCTGTCCAAATCACCCCAAGGTATGATATTAGCAACTAGAGAAAACTCCTATGTTCTCATGCCCACTGAAATTATTCAAACTAACCAATCCTATGTCTTGCCTTACACATTCTTTACTACGGAATCTAAAATGAAGGCCTGGTCCACATTTTTTCCTACTTGCTCTGACCCCATTTCTTCCCTACATGGCCCCTGGAAGAATGGCATGCTTCTTCTTTGGAGAACTGTGAGTGATAAGGTATCTTTTTAATGGCATCCGTCTTTTGATCTGTTAGCCTCACCATACCTGAATAGTAATAAAACATGTTTAAAAGTGCTGAAATAGATCTTGGATAAAAGAGATGGGAGTAATATAAGTTAGAATGGCACATAGATCAGTGTTCTGACCAAAATTCAACTGTTTTTTTTTTTGAATAAATGTTTCTTGGATTTTTGCTAATATTTGACTTTATTCAAAGTTTAGAAAACTTAATTTTCCAGTTTTTGCCAGTATTTCTTTTATGGAGAATTAAATATTTGTTGGCTCAAGCTTATCATATTCCTCCTGATTTTACCTCCTGGCTTCTTGTTGATTAAATGAATATTCTTAATACTTTGTTTTGTTTTATCTATTGTATTTTTTAGATATACTCTCTCCATTTTGGGTTATTTTGAGGGATTTTATGTCAACTCATGTTATTTTTTAAAAAATTTTTTTGTAGTTATAGATGGACAGAATGTCTTTATTTTATTTGTTTATTTTTATTTGGCGCTAAGGATCGAATCAGTGGCTTGCACATGCTAGGCAAGTGCTCTACCACTGAGCTACAGTCCCAGCCCCTACCCATGTTATTAACCCCATGATAAATTTTATTGTTTTTTGCCTTAAAATGAATTATTTAACAAAAAATTAAAAAAGAATTCATATTTATCATTTCCAATGCTCTTCATTCAAATCTGTAAATCCAAATGTTTCATGTGGTATCATTTCCTTTCAGAATGAAAGCCAAAATTGTATCTATAATTTTGCATTTAACAAAGTATACAGATATGCAGATATTTTCATGAAATCAGAAGATTTATAAAATTTAACTCAAATTACCCCAAATTTGATACTATTCAGAATGTGTACTCATTATAATAAAATAAACTTAAAAATCAACTGCAATAATAAAAGTAGCAACTGTAGTCTGAGAGGCCGATTAAAAATTGGATAGATGCATGTACAGTGTTCCTTAGTGATTTTGTATAACTAAACTCAAGGCATTCTTAAAGGGAAGTGAATTGTGTTCTGTTAGGCATATCTATTGTTGGCAGATGATCTTTCAGGTTTGATTTTATTTTTTGGTAGGGCAGGTCTGTTTTGTTTTACTGCTATTTATCCCAGGCCATTATCCATACCTGAGGAGGTGGTACTTATACTAAGATTTGGTCTTTCTAGCATTTTAATCTGGCTAGATAGGAGCCTCCATGCCTTCCATTCATGTAAACTCTAGTGTCTTTAATAAGCCTCAGTCAGTCTTGATAAATATTTATATGCTCTCAGAATATTACCCTATGCATTTGTAACCGAACCCTCAGTCAGTAGCTCATAGGCAACCACAAATTAGACTTCTGCACATCTTCTATCTCTACAATGGCCTTTTCTTTGGTTTCTATATAAACACATCTACTTTGGAAGTCTTAAACTCACTTACAGCTCAATATGCAATGCTTGCCTTGGTTTCCAACACTCCACAGTATGAAACTGGGTCCATCAAAAACCTAGGGAAGATGTGGGTCTTGATTTAGATATTTTCCTACTGCTCATGACTGAGTTTCTTCCAGTGGGCCCTAATTTCTTGTCTATCACCTCCCACAGTGTCACAAGCTGGAAAACAAGGATTTAACACAAGATTCTTTGTGGGACACATCAGAGCCAAAATCTAATATAACTCTACAATACTGTTTTTGTTTGTTATGTTGCACAGTTTCACAAGTTCTAAAGGTGTTTCCTACTCTAACTGTGCAAACATGTCAGCAGCAGCTGAATCATGGAAATATTTATAGGACTCTAGATTTTGGAAAAAAGAGAATAACTTAAGCTGTTGCTAAGTAGAAATGCATTCCTAAAGCACTTTCCCCAGTATACTTTTATACACTTTACATAATCAAATTCATCATGCTTATTTAAATTTTTGGTCTTAGTGTTTTAATAAAATATATGCCATATATTACTGTTGTGATACACACACATACACAAACACACATACACACACACACCCCAAAATGCAGAGGAAATCAGTAGAAGCAAAAGATATGTGGTAAATGGTCTTTGAAAAGATGCCACAAATTGGAAAGGATGAAAAATATCTTGTCTCCTTTTTCCTTTCTTCCAACTTATTATCTTTCCCAAAGCCTCTCATTTTTAAGCTTCCCCAGAAAATGGAGAATAACCTAGGAAATATAATGCCCTCCATAAATGAAGAAGAGATTGTGGGACCAGATATAAGTCAGAACAAGCCAAAAGTTGATTAGTAGAATAAGTAATAATAATAGTCCTTACCAATTAATTGGTACCAGTTAAATTTTCAGGAAGCACTATAAGAAATTATCGCAACTATATTAATTGTTAAAAATGTAAAAGGATGAATTTTGGTGCGAAAAGGTAAGATATCCTGAAGGAAGTTTACTAAAATTAATTTCCTTAAATGGAAGAATATGTGTTTTATGAAATCAGGAATTATTATCAGTTTTTTTCAAAGCTGTATCACTATAACCTAGAACAGTGTGTGACATGTGATAAACATCATACAACTACTCATTAAAGGTATTGCAGTGATTTGGGGAATGCTTAAAGCTATATTTATAAACTAAGATCTCTCTTTTTAAAATACTTTTAGTTGTAGATGGATGCAAAACCTTTATTTTATTTATTTCTATGTGGTGCTGATGATCAAACCTAGTGCCTTACACATGATAGGCAAGTGCTCTGCCGCTGAGCCACAACACCAATCCTAAGCTAAGATCTCTTAAAAATTTTTGTATTTGTGACATAGGAATGGAACTGATTGTAGAATACCATCTTCTTATAGTAAAACCATTGTTAGCATATTATCATTAAGTATGATATTAGGAAATGAATAAGTAAACAAAATTAAAGAATAGATATAACAAACTATCTTGCCTGAATATAAAACTCTGTGCACATCTCTCAGTTCCTTTGTGTGCTTGTGAATACTGCAGTTGACAGATGACATTAGCAATCCATATATTCTGATTCCCATTAACACTGGAATATTTCCATGAATTAAGGTTTAGTATAGCTCAGATTTTTTAACATGTAAATCGCTCTTTCAGAGTAGAATTTGAGACCATCTTTCCTTTAACTTCATTTATACATGTTTTGACAATGATAAGCACATAAAACTACTTGTAATATTTTCTTGAAAAAAATCAACATTTTATTTGCTACATCTATTTTAAAGTAACAATTATGTGATTTGTGTACTTAATTTCTATTGAGTCAAAATTGTGATTCTAAAATTAATATAATGTTATACATAGAGCATCTTATGAAAACATCTTTGTTGATAATACCATGCTTATAATTAAGTGAACCTCCTTTGTGTACCATTTAAAAAGGTATAATTAAATATATATGTATATATGTATGCATGTGTGTGTATATATATATATATATATATACTCCTTTGTATTATTTTTTGTTCTAATTAGTTATACATGATAGCAGAAAGCATTTTGATTCATTGTACACAAATGGAGCACAACTTTTCATTTCTCTGATTGCACACAATGCAGAGTCACACCACATGTACAGTCATACATGTATCGAAGGTAATGATGCTTGTCTCATTCCACTATCATTTCTGCCCCCATGCCCCCCTCCCCTCTCCCTCTCCTTTGGCCAAATTTCTTCCATTCTTTTAATGCCCTCCCCCTGCATTATGGATCAGTATCCACTTATCAGAGAGAATATTTGGCCTTTGATTTTTGGGGATTGGCTTACTTCACTTAGCATGATATTCTCCAACTCCACCATTTACCTCCAAATGCCATAATTTATTCTCTTTTAATGCTGAATAATATTCCATTATATATATAGACCACATTTCTTTATCCATTCATCTGTTGAAGGGCATCTAGGTTGATTCCACAATTTAGCTATTGTAAATTGAGCTGCTATGCACATTGATGTGTGTGTGTCACTATAGTATGCTAATTTTAAGTTCTTTGGGTATAGACTGAGGAGTGGGATAGCTGGCTCAAATGGTAATTCCATTCCAAGTTTTCTAAGGAATCTCCATACAGCTTTCCAGAGTGTTTGCACCAATTTGCAGTCCCACCAGCAATGTATGAGTGTATGTTTTTCCCCACATCCTCGTCAACACTTATATTGTATTCTTGATAATTACTCACTTATTGCTTGTATTCTTGATAATTGCCATTCTGACTAAAGTGAGATGAAATCTTAGAGTAGTTTTGATTTGCATTTCTCTTAGAGAAGTTGAACATTTTTTCATATATTTGTTGATCAATTGTATATTTTCTTCTGAGAAGTGTCTGTTCATTTCTTTAGCCAACTTGATTGGGTTATTAAGTTTTTTGGTGTTATTTTTTGTTATTTATATATCCTGAAGATTAATGCTCTATCTGGTATCCATATAGCAAAGATATTCTCCCACTCTGTGGTCACTCTCTTCATGTTATTGATTGTTTACTTTGCTGAGAAGAAGCTTTTTAGTTTGAATCCATCCCACTTATTAATTCTTTATTTTATTTCTTGTGCTTTAGGAGTCTGGCTAAGAAAGTCATGTCCTAATCTGACATGATGAAGATTTGGACCTACATTTTCTTCTGTCAGGTTCAGGGTTTCTGGTCTAATTCCTAGGTCCTTAATTCACTTTGAGTCAAGCTTTGTGCATGGTAAGAGATAGTGGTTTAATTTCATTTTGCTGCATGTGGATTTCCAATTTTCCTGCACCATTTGCTGAAGAGGCTATCTTTTCAGCAATGTATGTTTTTGATGCCTTTGTCTATTATGAGACAAAGGGTGGGTTTGTCTCTGTGTTTTCTATTCTGTGCCATTGGTCTGGATGTCTATTTTGGTGCCAATACCATGCCATTTTTGTTACTATTGCTCTGTACAATAGTTTAAAGTCTGGTATTGTGTTGCCTCCTGATTCACTGCTCTTGCTAAGGACTGTTTTGGCTATTCTGAGTCTCTTATTTTTCCAGATAAATTTCATGATTACTTTTTCTATTTCTATGAGGAGTTTTTTGGGAGTTTTAATTGGAATTGCATTATATCTGTATAACACCTTTGATAGTATTACCATTTTGATAATATTAATTCTGCCTAGCTGAGAACATGGGAGATCTTTTCATCTTCTAATGTCTTCTTCAATGTCTTTCTTTAGTGTTCTGTAAGTTTCATTGTATATGTTTTCACCTCTTTTGTTAGATTGATTCCCAAGTTGTTTTTTGTTTTTTTTTTTTTTGAGGCTATTGTGAATAGGGTAATTTTCCAAATTTCTCTTTCTGGGGGTTCATCACTGATGTATAGAAATGCATTTTACTTATGGATGTTGATTTTATATTCTGCTACTTTGCTGAATTCATTTACTAATTCTAGAAATTTTCTGGTCAAGATTTTTGGAACCTCTAAGTATAGAATCATGGTGTTGGCAAATAGTGATTGTTTGAGTTCTTCTTTTCCTATTCTTATCCCTTTAATTTCATTCATCTGTCTAATTGCCCTCCCTAAGTAGGGCATCCCTGCCTTGTTCAGTTCTTAGAGGGAATGCCTCCAATTTTTATCCATTTGGAATAATGTTGACATTGGGCTTAGCATAGTTTTTACAATTTTGAGGTAGGTTCCTACTATTCCTTGTTTTTCTACTGTTCTGAACATGAAAGAGTGTTGTATTTTATCAAATGCTTTTTCTACATCTATTGAGATGATCATATGATTTTCATATTTAAGTCTACTGATATGACGAATTACATTTATTGATTGCCGTATGTTGAACCAATCTTGCATCCCTGGAATGAACCCCACTTGATCATGGTGCACTCTCTTTTTAATATGTTTTTGCATGCAATTTGCCAGAATTTTATTGAGAATTTTTGCATCCATATTCATCAGGGATATGAGTCTGAAGTTTTCTTTCCTTGATGTGTCTTTGTCTGGCTTAGGTATCAGGGTGATACTAGCCTCATAGAATGAGTTTGGAAGAGTTTCCTCCTTTTCTATTTCATTGAATAATTTGAGGAGTATTGGTTTTAATTCTTTGTAGTTCTTGTAGAACTCAACTGAGAATCCATCTGGTCCTGGGATTTTCTTGGTAGAGAGGCTTTTGATGGCATCTTCTATTTCATTGCTCGAAATTGATCTGCTTAAATTATGTATGTCCTCCCAATTCAGTTTGGGCAGCTCATATTTCTCTAGAAATTTGTCAGTGTCTTAGATATTTTCTCTTTTATTGGAGTATAAATCTTCAAAATACTTTCTAATTGTCTTCTATATTTCAGTGGTATCTGTCATGGTATTTCATTTTCCTTTTACATCATGAATTTTAGTAATTTGAGTTTTCTCTCTTCTTTTTGTTATGGTGGCTAAGAATTTATCAATTTTATCTATTTTTTCAAAGAACCAGCTTTTTGTTTTGTCACTTTTTTAAATTGTTTATTTTGTTTAAATTTCATTGATTTCAACCCTAATTTTAATTATTTCCTCTCTTCTACTATTTTTAATGTTGATTTGTTCTTCTTTTTTTAAGGCTTTGAGATCTAATGCCAGATCATTTATTGTTGACTTTTTCTTCTCTTAATGAATGAATTCAATTCAATAAACTTTTCTCTTAGCACTGCCTTCATAGTGTCCCAGAGGTTTGAGTATGTTGTATCAGATTCTCGTTTACATCTAAGAATTTTTTTATATCTTCTCTGATGTCTTTTGCTATCTATGCATCATTCAATAGCCTATTATTTAGTCTCCATGTGTTGGAGTACCTTCTGCTTTTTATTTTACCATTGATTTCTAATTTCATTCCATTATGGTCTGATAGAATACAGGGTACTAACTCTTTTTTTTTTTATTCACTAAAAGTTGCTTTGTGGCATAACATATGGTCTATTTTAGAGACAAATCATTGTGCTTCTAAGGAAAAAAGTGTATTTGCTTGTTGAATAAAATATTCTATATATGTCTGTTATGTCTAAATTATTAATTGTATTATTAAGTTAAATAATTTATTTGTTTAGGATTTGTTTGGAAGATCTATCTGGTGGTGAGAGAGATGTCTTAAAGTCACCCAGTATTATTGTGCTTTGATCAATTTGATTCTTGAAATTGAGAAGCATTTGTTTGATTTATATAGATGCTCCATTGTTTGGGGCATTAATATTTATAATTGTTATATGTTATTGAAGTATAATTCCCTTAAGCAGTATGAAATGTCCTTCTTTATCCCTTCTGATTAAGTTTGGTTTGGGTTCTTTTGAACTGAATTATATAATGTTTAAGTTAACATTCTACTGGTATTCAATTTCTGCTCTTACAGACAATGTTAAGCTCTCACCTACCAGGAGGTTTTCTACTAGATTACACTCTTTAGCTTTGTTCAGATGAAGTTCTATCTTAAAGCAATTATTTGTGTATAAGTACTGAATTTTCAAATTCAGTGATAGAAAATGTTAGCTTATATACTCAAAAAGAGTTTGACTTTTATTTTGAATTTCTTGTCTACAATTTTAAATAAATTGGTTTATTTAATATGCAATTTGAAATCTTATAGAAAGGTATATAAGTAGGATAAAATACATCCATGAGCATCTTATAATAATTAATTATAAGTCTTTGAAGTCAAGAGTTTTCCTTATTCATATATGTTTTTTTCCCCTTATCAAAATTCTGGTATATAGTAAGCACCAGATCAATTATTACTGAATAATAAAAGAATTGATTAATTTTATATTAATTCCTAAAAAGTACAGTTGGAGTAGGAAATCAAATGTTTTCAAGCATCTTCACTACTGAGTTGACAAAATATTATAAGGTCTAATACATGTTAAGATTTTATAATATATTTATTATTATTGATTCATAAGTAGAATTGCATCACAAACTATTTTACTTAAAGTATATTATTTTACAGTGCCAATTTTCTATTGTGAATTGATTTTTGACATAATTCTCTAGTTATTTTGGCATTTTATAAGTGTAAGTTTTTTTATTTCCTCCCCAGCCAAGTTCCCATTCTTTGCCAGGAAAGGCATGGGACCCCTTCAGGGGAAGAAATGGGAACAGCTGTCCTATCCAGTGTTAGTGCCAACTTGAGTGATTTTAGGCCAGCTCAGACTAGTGATACTCTGGGTAGCTCCTGCACCAATCTGGAAAAGTTTATTGGTCTCATTCAATAATATTTTTTAAAGAAAAAATGCATTATGTATATGAAATCTTTATTTTATTTTTCATGTTAAAATTTACAGAAGTCAACTGAAAATTTACAATGTGGGAGAGATTGCTGTCTGAAATATGTACTTTATTCTCTATGCCAGAAGACAAGAGCTATTTTTCCATAGTAGTTTTCTCTTCTGAAGCTGAACAGCAGCAAGGTGAGTAATTATTGGAAGCACAGCAAGTTCCTGGATGCAGCCAGCTCTGTGAAGAGCTTATTCTAAGGTATGCGAGTGCATGTAGAGAAGAAAAAAGATTTCCAAAGCAAGTAGATACCTTTGAAGAGTTTATACCTTAACGTGATCCCAAAGTGACAAATTCAACTGCCTGTGATTCTCTTTGGAAAGTTCAATGTGGCCCACTCTAAAATATATGATATTATAATAACCATTTATTCAAAGGGATGGCTAAATGTGAAAACTTGAGTTCCAGAGAGAAATAAAACATTTTTCTAGTTATACACAGAACATTAGCTTGAGCTAGAGCTATAATCAGAACTTTGTATATGAATTATAGTTAAAAACAAAATTCATAAAGCAAAAAAAGCATGCATCATTTACACAGAACTTTTCTGCACTTCTCTTGAAAAGAATTTACTGATTCATTAAAGTTTTTCTCTCTCCTCCATTTCTGGCCCCAATGGCCATCTCTCAGATATGCACTGATGGAAAGGTGAACTTAAAAGGGGAAGGGGTGATGGAGAGAATGATTTTTTTCAATGTACTGCATTATACAAGACCAGCATATTAGGTGCTTAAAGACCAAACCTTACTTGCTCTCAAGCACTTAGATTAGAGAAATATTTATTGTAGTTACCAACAAGAACCATCTATAAAGGAAGAAGTGCTTTCTACAACCAAAGTACTTGTCAAGGTGATTTATTTACTTTCATTTCATATTTAACTTTCAGACACTTTCACAGGGGTACTTATTGTTTTTCCAGGTCATGAGTTTTAATTGCCATTACACTTTAGCATTAACACAGAATCTTAAACTGTTAATTTTTACATCACACATGACCTTCAAATATAGATAAATGCCTTTGGAAGCTCTTGAATGACTCAAAAATGATGTGCCTATTTTGATATTAAAAAGAAATCAGTTTGATTGAAAAATATTATTACCAAAACTAGGATACACAAATATGACATGATATTACCCTGACAACATTAGTCTTTATTTTATAATTTCTATTTCTAATCTATTGCCTCACTGACCTCTCTTGGGAGTAGGGCTGCAAAATCAAGAGTGATTTGTTTGCACTGTAATGTTGAACTTTGGAAGCACAACTTTAGGGAATAGATTGGCACTGAACTAATGATGGGTTGTTCACTGAAATTTAGAATATCATCTTGAGATATAATAACATTATAAGCAACATTATTAACTTTTGCCTCAAACTATATTCTACAATGATTCAGTACAGGATCAGAAAAATGTGAAAGAATATTGTGGAAGTATTATTCAGTGAAAGCAATATGAAATGTATGTGTGTGTGTGTGTGTGTGTGTGTGTGTGTGTGTGGTGTTTCTATCAATACCAGGATGGAGTATTTCTATCAATGTCAGAAAAATGCTGCTAAGATTCACGATTCACTTATCTATCTACTGGATGTCAGTGTTGCTCCACTATATAAAAATCTGAAGAAAATATTGATGAGTCCAAAATCCCTTACAAAAATGAATATATTAAAACACTGCATTTATAGAAAAAATAAAATGAAGTCTCATTAAAAGAATTTTTATCCAGCATGCTGATTTTACTTAGTTTTCTTTTTTATCTCAATAAAATTACGTTTGTTTAATCTATCCTAGGCTCAAAGTATTAATAAGATTTTAAAGTAATTTAATAAGATTTTTAAATAAATCCAATGCTTTAAACCACATATTGGAAAACACTGAAGCCGGGCAAAAAGAGAAGCAATACCTCTAAACAATTATCTAGCTCTAAAATATTTCGCATCACAATGTTCTAAAAATTTTGTCAGTGATTAAATTTCAAATGCCAAACAAATCTATACATATAACAATTTTACACAAACATTTTGTCTTCAATGCTTTTTTATAGAGTTTGAAAACCTTTAGCATACTCTACTGCAGTGTTTCTCAACCTTTTCTCATCATTGTCCTGGAGAAGAAATGAGAGGCACTAGCAAAAGATATTAAATATGAGGGAAAATAGTTCATCTACAGGTTTGAGCTTTGGGGGTCCCAAGCCATTGTAATGTTAAAAGTTTTTTTAAATTTTATTTTACTTCTACTCCTTAACTCCCAGGCCAATTTTCACCCTTAAAATCTGTATTATGCTCATTGAAAATCTATTGTAATCTCCAGTATTACATTTCCATTACCTGATGTCAATCACTGCTGTTGCTATATATAAATAAAATATTTACATATAAATAAATATGCATATATATAAATATATGATCCAAAACGATTATAACTGATTGGTATGCAATTACTTTTGTTATTTATTTTTCCAAAGATTAATTTGGTATAATTGAAATTAAAAACTGAATTTTAATAGCTATTTACTTACTTCAACAGGCTATTTTCCAAATAAGTTTTGATTTAGTTAGCTCAAATCTCTAATGGAATAAAACCTTTCATACATGTATACATAGACAAACAAAAGCATTCTAAAATGTTTATATTGTAAAAATAAAGCTTTTTTTGCTGCATTGCTTGTCTTGTCCCCTCCAAATTTCTTTTTTCTCCTTAAATTGTGAAAGTATGCTGTCTAAAATCCACACCTATTATATTCTTGTCAATGAATGTATTCAGAGTTGATTTCTACAGTACTGTAGCCTCCATCTGTGTACCTATTAGCATTTATTTCCTTTTCTCACACAAACCATTTCAACAAAGGAAACTCTGTTATATTTTCAAACATTACACTTGTAAGTGAAATGAAAATCCTCAGTGAGATCTGACTTCAAAGTGTCTAAAGGCCAAAAGTGGTACTGGATTAGTGGATATATTATTTTAAATGTGCCTGCTACATATACAAAAGGTTTAAAAGCAAATATCTTAAAAAAAGATAAAACTTACTGAATCTTGTCATATAGCAAATCACTTCCTTTAACTGCTTTCAGGTAAAAATATATTAGATTAAATAATTCTTTATGATTTTCAAATAGCTAAGCAATATAAATTTCATTGTTCTCTTTTATCATTAGAAAATTTCCAACCTATAAAATCTTATGAATATTTTTAAAAGGAAAGAGTATTTAAAACTTTTACAAGCCTTTAATTTAGTTACAATGCATACTCTCAATGAATGATACAGTAATACTCTTCACTAAATTTCAGAATGACAGTTGACTCTTAAACTACTTAATGTGATTATGCAGTTACATTTACAACTGTGAAGCTACATGATTACCTTTAAATGTTTGTAAGTTGATTAAGAACCAGAACTGAAACATTTATCTCTTGATTATATGTGATAATCTAGTGGTAAAAAACACATACATGAATACTATAAAGAACAAAACAATTGTTTTATAAAGACTATATATTTGGTTTTGTAACAAATGTGATCATATCATGACATTAATAAGAGTTTTCCATGGATCTATCATAGTTCTGCATATTTTGTGAGATGAACCACTGACCTCTTTGTTCTAGATTTATCAGAGATGCTTATAGAGCAAATGGACCTCCAGAGTTGTATTCCATGAAACTATAGAAGTTCATGTTATAATTAGTACCTCCCTCCACTACAGCACATACTGAGAAATTAGTAGGTCAGTATACTGTCCAATATAACAAAGGTAATATCTATGTATTGAACGTCAAGCAGCCTCATCATTCATTATAAAAGATTAGATTCCATAAGAAAATTACCATGAAAGTAGGTTTCACCTGGTCCCCTTTACATCACCCTGTGGGAATTGAATTTCAGAGAACTGGCACAAATGTTGAAATGCTGCACTGCTATTATGAATAATGAAGTCCTTTGTCTCTGACTCAGAAGTCTTTGTTTTCTGCCAGCATTCATGGTACTTGTTATCATTGCAAAAGGAACAAAAGTTTAGACTCTTCATATTTCTAGTCACCTCCCCTGCTATCCTACATGTTTTTGATGGTGGCATATTGGAACAAACAGGACTATTCAAATGATCTATGAAAGCTTTCCAAGTCCAAGCCTTGGTTTACCTCTCAAGCTCCACAAATTCCTGCACAATTTTCTCCTATTCTCCTTGTAATAACACTGAACTTCCTATTTATGCCTCACAATGAGGATATATTTTATCTGAAAGCTCTAGAAGCCCTTCTTTCCATATTTAACACCTACTCATACTTTCTTGAATTACTCTTTTCAAAAAAAGAATAGAAAAAAAGAAAACCATTTCAGCTGAACTCATGATATAATCAAATATTTCTGTTAGACCTCTAAATAATTCTAATTTTTTCCCTTTATTTGATCACATTTTAAATTAAACATGTTGTGATTGAATTTTGTTAATCTTGTCTCATTTACTAGATTTTTAATCTCCAAATGTGGAAGAACTAGTGTCTTTCTTATGACAGTTGCCACACATAAGGTGCCAAGAAAGGATGTCAGACATAGAATGTCAATTGATGTAATGGATGAATAACATAATATTGATTGAGTATTTCATATGGAACAAGAGCTATTATAATTATATAAGATACCAATAAACAATCAGAGTTTGCAACCTTATGAGCTTTGTACTTATATAGAATAGAAAATATCATACAGTGATTAGATTTTCTGGTTCTGAGGCCACACAAACTGTATACAGTCCTGGCTTTGCCACTGACAAACAGACATCAAGAATTTGACATTTCTGGTGACACATGGTGAGGTACTATATGAATTTCAGTTATTATATATATTTATGATTTGTGTAAGGTGTTTGAGACATGATAAATAGGTGGCTATGTTAGGAGACAGACAGAGATGAGGATAATGGGGAAATAAAAGGTTAAGAGAATAAGTCTATAAAATAGGTTCACTGTGCTGACCCCTACATGCACTATTGGACAAAAATCAACTTACTTGCAGCCTCCCTGGCCCAAGTGGACAGGGTATGTCATATTCCTCAGCAAACTACCTGTTATTTGCAAGGAAATGCAGACCAGAATTAGTGTTGATAAAGAGGAACCCAAGTTACTTTAAGGGAGAGATTTTGTAGTCCTTTTTATTATTCTCAACAGTAAAATATGTAAGGGAGAGATTTTGTAGTCCTTTTTATTATTCTCAACAGTAAAATATGTAAAAGATGTAAAATATGGTTAAGAAACCAATTAGAATTGCTCAGCATGGGCCAAGGAGACCTAGAATCGACATGGCAAGAGGTAATTGGAAAGTCTGATGTTGTCTTACTGTCAGTCAAAAGTGGATCTGAATAAGACTCTCTAGAAACTTTTCTGCCATCCCCAATAAACTGGAGTGCAGGAGAGGCATGTTGTCCTTCTCCTCTCTGAGAGAACCTACTCTCTTCCTTGACAGTGTCCACTTTCTTTTTTCCTATCTCTTCCGTAAACTCATTTATGTTACTCTGAGACAAATATCTGAAATCTTTCTGACTTGGTGGCAAGAATCAGGGTTGATAGAGGCTTTCTCACTGTCTCAGTTTCTTGGAAGGACCCAGCTCTGTAGTAGTTACAAATAGTTAAAATTCGTTTTTCTTCAACAAAACAGCAAAAGAATAATTTAAATATCAACATGAAGAATGGGTCAACTAGCTACCCTTTTCAGTGTATGCTCATTTTCTGAGACTTTACTGTTTGTTTAGGAAAAAATACAAAAATATAAAATATTAAATGCCTGTTCATTTTTGTTATAAAAATGGCAGGAAAGCATTTTTTTTATTTTAAGCAACTTAATTCCTGTGATTCATGATAAAGCCTCAGCTTGGAAATTATTGAATAATTGATATATAGTAGTTGACCAATCAAATGATAACTATAAATTATTTTAGACTTTTACATTTTTAGATGCACAGGGCTGAGGAAATGAAGATGAATGATTACCCTTACCCTCAATTATCTCCATAAAAGAAACTAGGTTTAAACATTTTAATATTCAAATAAAACTAAAACTAGATGTTTAACAAATAATGCACATTTTAGAAAGTACAAGATGAGATCTGAATTTTCCTGAAAATTAAATAATATATAATATATAAAGTACTTGTGAAAGAGTATTACATGTAGGTAGTTCTCAGTAAGTGTAAGTCACCTGAATTATTAGATACTTGTTGCATGTATATTATATCCCAGAAACTAGCTACTTTAAGCTCTGAGGATATCAACATGAGAGCCATGGTTTATGTTTCACAAATAAACAAAATGCTCATTTACAAAGAAGAATTTACAAATAAACTGAGTATTAAAAGAAAAAATAAAAGAAGAAGAAAAAGAAGATGTTAGAGGAAGAGGAGGGGGAAGAGAAAGGCAGCAAGTGTAGGATGCAGTGAGTGGGTATAAGATGAAGTGATGCCATAGGTTCTGGCTACAAGTAAATATTTTCTAAACAAATATTAATAGAATAGCTCAGAATATACAGTAATAGAAAAGACTGTAAAGTTAATTATGAATGAGGTAATCAAGAGGGTCAAGTTTTGCTGAATAAAGTTCAAAATAAAATCATGGTGGCAGAGGGTTTACTTACAAGAGCACTTCAAAATGAAATCAATTTATCCAAGCACGAAATGAAAACAGTTCACTAAATATAGGTAATGAGAAAAACGACATAATCTTTAAATGTAGGTAAATTAGAGTAGAAGCAAGTTTAGACCAAGAGATGAGAAAGTTGGATTCTCTTTCTAGATCAACAAAATGGCAAAAGAACTACTTTTTAGGAAAACCTATTTCATGGCATTTTATTCAGTAAAACTAGAAAAGCAGAAATCTCTCCCAGACTTCCAGACTCTTTCCTCTTATCTCCATAAGAAAGATTTAAAGCAGAGAAAATGAAAATAACAATATACTATAGAATATGGATGGTTTCCAGGGGACTATTGTTTTCTGCCAGGTCAGGCTTTAGATCAAAGTCTCTATTTCAGACTATCTCTGCCTTATTTCCAGACTAATATACTACAGAACCACAGTTCCTCAATAATTCAAAGACCAAAAATAGATGAGTATTCACACACTTTTTCCAAATTCTGTGAAAAAAATCATATGCTGTCAAAACTGACTCTGTGAATATTCACAAGTTTTGGTGAAAAAAAATGATATTGTATTGAACTAAAACTCACTGGGCAAACTCCTACATTATTTGTATTTGTAAAGGGTTAAGTTTCCCAAACACCCCAGTATATATGAAATATTACTCTTAAAAATTCTGAAACCAGAAAATCATTTTTCCCTGTGGGTCACTTCTAACCTAAGATACGGACTTGAATGAACTACATTGATGTAGGCAAGAACGAGGCAAAGAGAGGAAAACTGCATTTAACTTCAAAAGAGAACATTCACTCTGTGTATACATGGGGAAGGCAAAAGGAAGGGAGGCAATGAGAGAAAATCATAATTCAAAGCAGAGGCAATGATATTTGCCCTTCCAGAGGGAAAAAGACAGGGAATTAATTTTGTATATCCTTTTATATTCATGTCCTTGATCATGATCATTCCATTACCAATACTTCTTGTTTTGTAGGAGTCAAGAGAAAAGTACAAAGAAACATCTTGAGATCTTCCTTCCTTTGGAGGCTGATACCAATTTGATATGTGGTTAAGTTACTAAAGCCCAAAGAAACTAAATTTCCCAGTCTCTAAAGAGGAAGATTTTACGTCAGAAAATTCCTGTGAAAATTTAATATCAAGATGTCCAGTAAAGGAATATGATTGATCTTAGTGAAAAAAAGAAGTTGTTCAGTCAAGCACATACATTTTAAGCTAGCTAATGGATTAAGGCAACTGAGTTTGGAAGACATCTTTATCTTCTCTCAATTATGTGTTAAGACACAAAGAGCAAAGCCATATTCATTTATGACTTTGTTAGAAAACCTAAAATAATGATTTTCTCACATAAATCATAACATATGTATATTGAACCATTTTTTGGAATTTAGCAAAGAATTGTATTCAAAAGAAATCTGTCATAAAATGATTTTATAAAGTACTTTCATTAAATTAATTATTTAAAAGAAGAGAAAAATTTTTAAATTTAGAGTTAAGTTAGAAGAGATAAAGGTCAGACATATGTAGATGGATGCATAATTAGAATAAGGTTAATACAATTAAAATCAGTAGACTGGGAAAAACACTTTGAGCTTTAAAATTTATGCTAAGTAAAATTTATCACTAAGTATAAAGAACTCTACTAATGGCTCAATTAATTGAAGAAAACATTGTCTAAAGTGGACCAAAATTATTTTTGCAACAAGGCGGCAGTCATAAATGGGCATTATATTTTCTTCAGGATTCTACACAGAAAATTTTTTCTGTGTTTTTAACAAAAGATATCTATTTAAAAATTCATCTGTATCTTAGAAGTAAGGTTTAATATTTATAATTACTATTTGAAAAGAAAAACAAATATTCAATAATTAATGTATTGTAAGCTAAAGAGTAATATCTACTTTGAAGGCTACCAAAGAGGAATGACAGTGTTGAATGCTGACTCTGTGACAGGCAGAACACTAAGAGTCTGCACTCATAGTTTCTTCACAA
Source organism: Geosciurus inauris (assembly GCA_004024805.1). Classification (NCBI taxonomy): domain Eukaryota; kingdom Metazoa; phylum Chordata; class Mammalia; order Rodentia; family Sciuridae; genus Geosciurus; species Geosciurus inauris. The sequence continues at coordinate 87,984 of PVHX01005566.1, read as the reverse complement.
ATAAAATATAGCTGTGATAAGTCAAACCATCACTTTATTGGTGGAAAATAAAGCTTAGAGATGTTTAGAAATTTACTCAGAATCATAAAGCTAATAACTGAAGAATGGAGGATTCTAAAATATGCCCTGATAATTCTACAATTTTACCAGTATCACATACCATCTGTGGTAGGTTTGATTCTGCCTATTGGGTCAGTCCTTAATGAGGCAGTACCATGATCAATCTCAGGTCAACCTGCCCATTTTCAGTACTGGATCTGTTGCTACTGTGTGATCCTGGACACGTTGCTTAACTGTCCTCAGGTTCATAAACTTGGTCCATGAAATAGAAATACTAACACTATTCCCCTATGGAGTCATCTGTGAACTAGACTGCCTACCAAGGAAGAAGAGGCAGCGGAGAAAACCCTGAGTTATTTTAAGAACTAATTATAACAATAAGTTGTATTAAAATCTTTTAAACAAAAACCACCTTCCATAATATCTACTAATCTTTTGAAAAAGAAAAAATTCATTTTTATTACAAATGCTCTTGACTGCTATGTTATTCCAAGTTTTTATAATATTTTTAATGAATACCACAGAGAGAAAAGTAAACAGAGCCAAAGTAGAAATCTAGCCACCTGCATTTGGCTAAATGTAGGGAAAGAAAGGCCTGAGCCAGCATCGATAGAGAGTGATAGGAAGGGTCCTAAGGAGACAGCATGGCGGGGGCTCAGAGCAAAGGAATCAGCAGTGGGCCTGAGGAAGACATAGTGCAAAACGTGGTGCTGGTAAATAAATGAGGCATAAATATGTTTATGTGAAGCTGAGCTAGTCTAATATGGGAGAATTTACAAAGCAAATCCAAAGACTTCTTACCCACTTAGTGTAAGTCTGTTCTTTTGTGATTCAAATCTGAATATTTTTTTAACAATGGCAGAATGCTAATAGTATGCAAGAATATGTAATATTCCTGGCTCATAATCATGTGAGAAGCATTATTAAAAGACAATTATGACATTGGCTTAAGTGATAGATTTTTAAAAAAATCTTTGCAGGCATTCCTCAGTGGCAATGATCTTATCAACATTGACCTCATGGAGCTCTCAGCCTGGTGAGATCTTTTATTTTAGGTCTTTGTTTTTCATCTTCTTTCTTCTTAGGATCTTTGCATTTACTCTCACTTCTGTTTGGAATCCTCCTTCTCCTGAAACTTATTCATCCTTTCAATCTTTAAAGCTCAACTTGAATGTCACTTTCTCAAAAAACAAAACAAAAAAACAAACAAACAAAAAAAAAACTTTATAACACAATCTTCCAAACTAGATCTTATTCCACTAATATGCACTCATTGTGTCCCATATATTTGTTTGTAGTGTGATCACCTTTTAATTACAATAAAAGATGTATAATTCTTTTACTGTCTTCATCTCAAATGGAATAGAAGCTTCACAAGTGTAGGAAAGATAATGTCAGTCTTTTTCTTCACTGAACAGAAACCTCTAGGTCCTTGCACAGATAATATCTGTAGAGAAATAGAAAAAGAAATCCCTCTGCACTGGAGATCCTTTCATCAAACTTACCTCTCCAAAATATTGCATAATGCCTAACAGAGGGTGGATAACACCTGCTGTTGACTTTATCCATAAATGAATGGGTCCCACTCTTCATACCTTTAACATTTGATGCTTGCATACAGCAGCACTTGGTAGTAGATATTATGTTAGCTAGTGTAAATTAAGTCTATACCCTATAGAAGTTCATAATCTAATGGAACAAAACATAAAACCACAGGTGGAACATAACAAAGAATCAAAATAAAAAAGTAAAAAAACATAAATAAGTTATATTTCAGCACTTATGAGGTTAAAACCTCCTAGTTATTTTGTCTTTGAGCATGATACACTTTTCTAAAGAAGCTATCAAAATATCTCTATAGGCAAGTATGCTAAGGTATAAGAACATGCTGCTCTTGAATCTCTTAGCCTGGAGTCAGGTCAGGAATACCAGCTGTGATAAATTGTAAAGTAAGTATGTACAATTTGGCAAGCCAGGCAAGGATTCGCATGTTAGAGTGTTTTAAATCTTTTGTTCTTAGTTTTGTCCCTCAAAATGTTCAAAAGTAGCCAAATAGCGTGCAACCTCAGGAGTAAGGAGTGTAGCAATTGCAAAGTATATATATTTTTCACTCTGTGGGTACATTATTCACAACATTATTGTTCTGATCATCAATTTGCATTGCAATATTTCCTCTTATATTTATGAGGGCTGTTTTCTCTCACTAGTCATTGTGCCTACCTACTCCATCACTTCCACATCCGTAGATTAATTCAGTGCACAGCAAAGGACACACACTGTTTAACAAGAGACAGTGGATCAGGTGAGTGAGCTTTGAAACAATGACAGGCAATGGATCTTATATAAAAGCTAAAACACAAGACAGTGGTGGCTAGAAAGGCAGGGCAAAAACCAGAAAAGAATAGGAATATGTAGAGTTATTTTATTTAGAGACAGGCTTTAAAACCAATACACACACATACACACATCAGTTTGAAAAATGAGTCCTAAGAGTCTGGAACTTCCCAATAATTTCTAGGATCTTTGAATTAATATGTGAGTAAAAGAATAAGAATTCACCATTGTCTACACTAAAATTCTTGCTGCTATAAGGAAAATAAATCATGGTATTTCTCCTATAATTTCAGCACAACATTTTTTTTTTAAATAAAGAAGCAAAGCCAGCTGGGCGCAGCGGCACACACCTGTAATCCCAGGGCTTTGGGAGGCTGAGACAGGAGATGACTAGTTCAAAGCCAGCTTCAGCAATGGCAAGGCACTAAGAAACTCAGTGAGACCCTGTCTCTACATAAAACGCAAAATAGGGCTGGAGATATGGCTCAGTGGTCAAGTACCCCTGAGTTCAATCCCTGGTACTAAAAAAAAAAAAAAAGAAGGAAAGCCATAGAACTGCTTTCTGAGTTTAGTAGCATCTGCTTTTCCCCAGTACTGGTGATGTTTCCAAGCATCTGATGAATAGAGAAACCAGAATTCTAGCCTCATCAATCCTATGTAGCCTTATTGAAAGCTCTTTATTGCTTTGTTGAGTCCTCACCAGCTACTGCCCTTCGCAGTAGTATCAGCTTTTCTTTTTCACATGTGTATTTGATTGTTTCCATTGAAAAAGTCTTCAGTAAAATTCAAGGTCTTTGCATGTTAGCAGCATTAGTCTTCTCTTGGCTTTGATGCCTGTCATGGAAAAGAAGCTACTGTGTTCTAAGCATGCCCTATGTCCCAAACTGGACTACAATCTTATTGTAAAGAATACAGTTGTAGAAATTTTCCAAGGGAAAATGAAATGTGTTGTTATACATGAGACTTGAACAAATAAAGATCAAGATAAAAAATAAGTAAGAGATCAAAATATAAGTTTATTTAATAACCTAAAATGCTAAAAAATGATTTAGCTATTAACACATACTTACCATTTAAAAAAAAATTTAAACTTACCTTGTTTTCTACTATGTAGTGTTTTCTGAGTCAGCTTTACAAAGTTTCCTAAGTTTAGACTTTAACTTAATATAATTGTCCTTCATCAATATCAACTTGATAAACCAGTGATAAATATGTATCAAATTCAGTGTAATCAGTAATTTGAGTTTATAAAACAAAAGCCTCAAAGGGTGCCTTTAAAGAGCTTAAAATCTATTTGTGGAGGACTAAAACAGGAAAATGCACAAACAAAAAGTTATTTGACAACAATCAAGAAAAGAAAATTTAAGTGCAAACTTCAATTCACCAAAGTGGGGCAGATTAATGAGATCTACACTGTGGAAAACATTTATGGACAACTTGGTATTTCAGCAGGACTTGGAGAGAAGAGAAAGAGTAGCACTGACAACATTTGCATGCGATTTAAGATGGTTATCAAAGATATGTCCTGTTTATTGTTGTCACTGGAGGTCATGCTCTTGCTCTGGGTCCCAGCAGTAGAGATTTGCTGTCCTTTGTCCTTGGTAGAGTAGGAATTCATTGGTGGAAAGTGAGAAGGAGAAGAGGTGGGGAAACAACAAAGAGGAAGGCATAGTGATTATCGGAATGTCTCCTTTAGTAATAACTGTGGATGTTCTTGACTATTAAAAAGGAAAATGGAAATTCACCTAGAACTTTGAAAATATTGTCTCTTCCAGGATCAGAAAGTTAGATAATAGTGTTCAGTCAACATAATGCATCCTTTTATTTCTCATTAAATATTTATGAATTAAAATTTCCACCTAGATATTGGTGTTATCCCAAGTTTTGTGCTTACCTCTGTGGTTTCTAAATAGAAAGCTTTCTTAGATGACAATACATGCAAATACACACAAATTTAGCTACTATTTATACCCTTAAAGCCTAATGATAACATGTGTGTGGCCAGAATTTCACTCTAAGCTCTCTACTTGTATAGCCTGCCCTCCATTTGGATGCATTAAGCCTCATAAACATTTTCTTATCCAAAAACAGATTTCTCTTCTCATTTCATAAACATTCTTCTTTTCCTGAATCCGGTGTTTTGTTTTTTAGTTAATAATCACAGTTATCCAAACTGAAAATAATTTCATAATGCCCCATTCTATATCATGCCATTATGCTCCTTTTAATTCCATACCTTACAATTTATTTCAGCTCTATTTAACCAATGTTTATTTCCTGCTTATAATTGCCACTGGAGGTCAATGTGTATAGGTTGAATAAATATTTTACCAGAAAGGCAGAAACAAGATGGTAGAACTTATAGTCTAGACATAAGTTTTATAAGAATGACAAATATGGTATTTAAGAAATAGGACATAAAAAGGTGTGAGAGAACGTGTAGCAAGCAGATTCAGTGTAAACTAGGGAGTTTACACTGTATCTTCTGCAGACTCACTATTACTTCTAACATACTTCTTATTTTAATAGAAAGTTTGGGGGAAAATCAGGGGTTCCATGTTCATATGTTCTCCATTACCATCATCTAACACATATTCCCTGCCTTTCTCTTGATATTTTGTTCTTTTTGTTTGCTTGTTTGTTTCTGGTGCTGGGATTGAACCTAGGGCTTTGTGCATGCTAAGCATGTGATCTACCACTGAACTACAACCCCAGAACTTCCTTGCTACCAGGTATGAACCACTTACAGTTATATTTAAGACAAGATCCTATATTTTTGTATTAAATCTCCTTCTCTGAAACTCTCTCAAAAAAATCTCTCCAGCAATTTTTAAGTTTCTCTTTTATCACCAGGAGTTCATTCTTTACTGGATCTTTTCATGAAATGTGGACTTTGAGGTAGTATTTGCTGGCTGGTGGTCACAGCCTTATATGGGGAGAAGCACCAGACATTTGCTTACTAATGTGCCAGTGCTATCTTTTCAAGAGGATATCACCACTCCTGTTAAACTTCTGGAGTGCTAAGAAACAGAGGTGGAGTCTTGGTGTGTTGGCCAGCAGGAACACTTTTTCACTGGTGCTTAAGTGTGGTTTTCCCAGTGCCATAGGTATATAGTTGGGACAGGAAAACCTATGGTTTTCCCAGAGCCATAGGTATATAGTTGGGACAGATTTTCAAACTCCTTAAGGGATTTATTAGAAGTGTTTGGGACTTGAGCCCCTTAGATGGTTGAACAGCTCTAGCACTATCCAACCAAAATAAACACAGAATGAAGAGAAGGAATACTACAACTATGCCAAGCATTAACCGTCAGCTTATTAGATGGTCTAGAAGTCCTGGCTAAGGAAACAGGTTGGGCAAGTCTTTTTGGTACCTGGAAGCACACAACAATGTCTAGATTATTTTTATATTTTGTCAATAGAACTATTTTGCCAGTGTAAAATAAGTTAAAAAATAGAAATATTTATAATTTCTTGGCTAATAGTAGGGACAATCACAAAGTAAAGAATTAAATGTTTTTGGCTTTTATTTCAAAAATAATAAACAATTGTACTTAGTGATTAGTTGTAGTTTTGAAAATGTGAGCAAGTAAATATCCAAAGAACTCCATGGTAGGTGATGTAATTGCCTAACATAGAGGACGTTAGATTTTGGACATACATGGGAATAAATTTGGCTAAGTAACATATGTTTTGAGGCTGATATTTCTCTAAGACTGGAAAGCAGTTGAAGTCATATAGATGTTAAGATATGATGCTCAAGATAGAGAACTCGATTAGAAGTTTATATTTAAGAGTCATCAGCATGTAGAAAATGAAAGATAATTAAGATTGTTTTAGTATAGAGAATGAGAAAATAAGAAAGCCTGACAGAGGCATAAGGAAGGATAATCTTTAGGAGAGAAACAGAAACAAGTTCATAGGTAAATATAGTTTATGAGATCCTACCTCAAAGCAGTTATATAAAGATAGGCTTCATTAATAAGTGGAGTTGTAAAAGCTGGGTAGGCACACTGACAAAAGAAAAATCTGAAACTAAAGATCACATCAAATCCTAGAATAAATCCTTAATATATCAAAGATCAAAATACAAATGAAAATAATGATTATATAATGAAAATAAAAGAAACTATACAATTAAGCTTGTTATGTAATCGGTGCTTGAAAACATGCTGTTTGGAAAATTTTCAGATAGAAGAGGCCTACATTACATTACATTAAATGGAAAAAAATAACAAATTTGGCCTGTGCAAAACCACTAGCTAATTTGCCCAAATGTCAATAAGCACTCTATCACAGCAATAAAACAATCCTCCAAGGACTTCTGCAAAACATAAAGCATTTAAAATATCAATTACATAATAATTTAACACTTAATGAACTCATTAGTTGGTATGTTTGTGTTTATTATGCAATGATATTTCATGGGACTCAAAACAAATTATGCTTTATTTCTACACAGCAATGCATATAAGCTGTAATGTAAATAAACCCCATTAAATATTTTGTTAGAATCAAATAAAAATCGAAATAACACTTAGCAAAATAAACAAAAAAGACAATTTAAAAATCACAGTTGCTTATCACTTCAAGAGATACTTGAGTGAGATTTCATAGCAAGAAAAGATGTAAAATCTGTAGGCACTGTTGCTGTGGTGGTGGGTAAAGGTTACTGAGAATTAAGACAAAATGAACATGTGTATCAGGAGATGTGACACTGCAGAACAAGACTGAGTCATGACTAAAGTGCCTCCTCTGTTCTCTAACCTAGAGGTACTTAAATGTTTTTGCTCTGGTATATATGTAAACTCATCACAGTAGATTTTCAATTCAGATTGTTTTGGGACAAAAAAGAAGTCTGTCCAACTTGAGTACATTAAAAATTAAAATGACTGCATTTCAAATAAATACCTTAAGAAAGTAAAATGTAAAATTTCATGGAGCATGTGCTTGGCATGTGTAAGACCATGGGTTCAATCTCCATCAGCAGAACAAATAAAAATAAAATGAAATGAAAAATAACATACATAAGATATTTGCCACCTAAATCACAAAAGGTTAATATTTTCTTAATAAAGAAAGAATCTTCAACTAATTGTTCAGAGGAAGATACAAAACAAAAACCACCTAAATATTTCACAGGAGAAAAACATAAAGGGCCTTTCAACATGTGAAAAGACGCTCAATCAACTTCATACAAAATAAATACAAATTAAAAATGAAAAAACATGTCTTACAGATGAAATTGACTAAATTTAAATAATTTTGGCAAAGTTGTAAAGATATATTTCAATTGTTTTAATTGATAAGAAAGAAGTTGCTTTAAAACATGGAAAAGTATTTGTATATCTATCAGAATTACACATGGACATGCATTTTGAAGAATGTGAGGAATCTAATTGAAATATATAAATATACCCACAGAAATATGAAATTATATATATATGTACACACACACACAAGCTTATGTATTTTGGCATTGTGTATTCTAAATATAGAAACACGTATCTAGCATTGGAGAATGTAAGTTTATGATAACACATCTACATAATCTACTATACACCCTTATATGAAGAGAACTAATATGAAGAGAATTCCAGTATACGTTGCAAAGTTAAGAAGACAAAATACACAATAATGTGCATCATACATTAACTTTGTACTTAGGGGAAATACCATACATATACTGTTTTGTTTAGATTACCAGTACACACATGCACACACATCCATAAGGATAATCAATAATCTAAAAATATAAGGGAAGGAAAAGGAATGTGTGGCAGAGAAACAACGATGAAAAATGGACTTTCTTACATATTCCTTATTAGAGTGTTAGAACTTTTAACCAGAGATATACATTAATTTTTTAAATTTCATAAGTAAAACACAAAAGGAAGAAAGAAATCTGAATATCAAATCAGTAAGAAAGTCAAATAAAAGATATATTTCAAGAGATGATAGGGTAAATCATATATATAGAATAAGATTAATAATGTAATTTATTCTAAGTAAATTAACTACCTATATAAATGAATGATTCAAAATTTATTTTTTAAATGAAACAAAAAATAGCATTATAAATTCAAAGATATTAACTAAAACTGTGCAATGTTAAAATTGAGTGATATTGACCAAATTATATATTCATGGTACACATATATGAATATATAACAACAAACCACATTATGTACAATCATAGTGCATCAATAGTAAAAAGTAAATAAAATAAAAATGTAAACTTATGATTTCATTAATTGTAATAATTCTTGCTATTTTAGTAAAGTTAATTGAAAGTTTTATCCCCCAGTAAGAATGAACATGGCTGGCAAACAATGTGTTCTATACTTTTACTACCTTTTTAAAAATATCAGAATATCTTGTAGATATTGTTAACTCTATTTTGTGCCAAGGAAGATACATGGTAAGCCAAAGACATGATTTTTTTTTTAACTCAGAAATCCAAGAAACCTTTCAGAGTAAAGCACTTGTCACAAATATATTGGGCTTAGTAAGAATGGACTCCCACAATCACAGTGTGACAACTGAGAATCATAAACAAAAATGAATGAGTACTGACATATATAAAATCCACAAAAATTCAGTTAACAATGAAGGTGAAATGTAAACAATCAAACAAAAAACCCCAGCAGTTTACTTACAGAAGAGTTCTCCAGAACTGGCCTTGGATAAGACCAGTTCTCCCATCCTTCTTGTTTATAAGTTTTAAGAATAACTATAGAATGTGCCAGAAATGCACCTTCTTGAGATAAGAGGGAGCTGCGTGGAACAAACTTGGTTCCTCTCAGAAAGAGGTCCCTCAGTGCTTTAGCCCAGCATACCACATATCCCCAGTGGTATAAAGCATAATGCATGCTACTTTCTGGGGTCACTCAGTGTGGTACAATGATTCCATTACCTAGGGAGCTTTTCTGAGCCCTGGGGGAGCAGTTCACAATGAATCCTAGACTTCTGTTTTTCATTACCTGGGGAGCTTTTCTGAGCCCTGTGGGGTGGTGGAGGGGGGGGCAGTTCACAATGAATCCTGGACACACACACAGAAACACACAATATTACTATTTGTTATATAGTAATAAGTGTGATGTACCTTTATAAGAGGAATCCAATTTGACTAAACTAATAATTCCAACTGATTATAATAAGTGATAGATTATGGCGAGCCAGCAGATCAAAGGGGCACCCCCACATTCACCTAGCCATGGAAGTTGGGAACAGTTGGAGCCGACTGGTTGCCCGTTCCCAGCCCTGCCACAGGACAATCAGACATATCAAGGGGTACAGTCAGAGCGGGCACCCGTTTATTTGTGGAACAAGCATTCAACTTATAGGGCCATTTGGCCAATCAGAGACAATGCACGTAGGCAACAGCCATCCATGGGGCAAGGCACGTAAGCCCCCTGAATTCTGTCCACGAGCTGCACATTCGCGGAACCAACAGTAAATGTAAACCAATCACATAGTTCCTCCTTCCTTTGTGCCTTTTACATACAATGGTTAGTCATTAGGGCGTAGCATAGATCTAGCTCCCACAAGTCCCCCTTTTTTGTTTTGAATGGTCCACTTTGAGAATGTGCCTGTCTTAGGTCGCCTCCATCTTTCAGGGGGTCTTACCCATCATTGGCTACCATTCCAGCCTCATGGTAGGCCCATACCTTAAGGCCTTTGGATTTCCTGCAAGGTCACATAGACCCAGGGGTCTCAAGAGGTTTGGGGGTGTTCTTCAAGCACCTGTGCTAGCACTGTGATCCTTGTTTTGGAGCTGGGCTTGTGTTTCCAGTGCCTGGTAACAAAAGGCAACAGAAGAAGGATGAAACCACCAATGCCCAATAGGGCTAAATTTGGAAGAAGCTTGTGTATCTTTGCCACATGACAATAAAAAATTGGGCATAAGGCAAAGTTTCCACCTTGTATGGTTGAGCTTAACAATTGAGGACAACAGTTGGGAGGACAAATTTAATATCTTATCATTCTAGGATCCCCTGATGTAGGTGGAGTAATTTTTTATCATTTGAGTAGCATTAATCTCCAGAAAGGATTGACAGAGGTGAACATAGAGGGAATTACAAAAATGTCTCTGTTGTATAGATAATACAGTCAATTGCTCTGATAGAATGTCCATTTCTTGCTGGAGGATCATAATACCCCTACCGAGGTGATTGCTGAGAGTCAAATGATTGCGACCGCAGCAGCAGTTGCAGCATCGGTGGATGCAGCCATAGCAGCGATCACAGTGGCAGTGATTCCAAAGTCTTATCTGTTGAGGCTGGGTGCCATTGTAGAATTGGAGGCTCTGTCAGAATTCCAGTCAGCACCAGGCAAGCAGTCCACCATGGTCATTTACATGGGCTCATTTCTGTAAACTAAGGAGAGAGATCGCCCCTCAAGAGTAGATGCTCTTGGGTCAATAGCGGGTACCAAAATACGACTCAATTCGCCTATTGGGAAAGCACATCCAAAGCCTCCACCCACACTTATAAGTGGGTCAGGTCCATGCCAACATCCTGTTAGGGGGTCCTTGCATTGGACCTCAATCTTGATATAAGATATCTGGTTGGACCAATGTCTTTGGAAAGCTGTTAAAGGCTGTTCTTTTGAAAAATTTAAAATATTTAATATGAGCATAGCCATTCATAGGTGATCATGAGGGTTGGTTCCCCCTTTTTGTTTATGTAATTGATCTTTTATAGTTTTATTATGTCTCTCTATGATGGTTTGTCCGCTTGGGTTGTATGGAATTCCAGTGGAATGTTTAATATGCCATTGGGCAAAAAATCCCTGTAGGGCTTGGCTCACAAAACAAGGCCCATTGTCTGTTTTGATTGCCCACGGGACACCCATGAATAGCATTGCTTGCTTTAGAGCCTTAATTACATGGGTTGCTTTCTTCCCTGTAAGGGCAGTAGCGTATAATCAGCAGTATAGCTATTGCTCCATCTAGGAGGGTGAGGTGTCTAGAACTCCCATGAGAGCCAAAATTATTAGGGGTGAAAGAGAGATACCATATAATAATTAGTGGTTTAAATATTGAGAAGAAAACATGAAAAATATTTACATGGATCAGTTCCTTATATAAATGCTATAACATGAGAAACACCCAAAACCAATAGAGTTTTACCATCAAGGTGCACACCCAGTAAAAGAAAACAACAACAAAACATTATAAAAGGTACAGAGAATGTGTGGCTATAGGAAACCTTAGTGTAAATTGTAGTATATAATTTGACCCATATAGAGTATAAATTATTTATTGAAGTTAGAATTTTTTTTAATAAAACAGTGCTTATTAGAAGTATTTTAATATGAATCAGATATATAATCTAAAGGTAGAAACTTTAAAAACATTAATAGCATTAAGCCAGTGCCATTCAGTTGTGTTTCCATTTTGCTTTTGTTTTAAAAGCTGTTGTTTTGACTCAAGAAAAATCTCTAAGGCCAACATCCTTAAAAGTATTATCCATTCTTGTTAGATTTATATTTAGTCCTTAGGAAGTGATTTAGGTTGGCAATGCAGCTCAAAGTCTAGGAGAGGGGTTAAGTTAATCAGGAATTTGATTTTGAGCCAGTAAAGTCTTCAGGTTAAACAGACAGCCAATTTAACTGAGAGAAATTATTCATCATTTCAATAACAGTTATAGACATAAACATGTTAATGTGCAATTATTTATATCTATATTTTTTTTGTTCTCCCCGTATAACCATAGAAATCTTGTATATATGGCTGCATATTCATGGGTGGAGTTTATCCCCGATGGAGCTGCATTGTAGCCAGGGGGCTGTGACATTAGGCAGGAGTTGGATCTATGTCTCCTTTGCCTGTAAAATTGCTTTCTCTTAGAGAGTAGGAAGTGGCGAGAAAGAAGCCTCTGAGCCACCTTTATTGCTTTAGGCCTTTCCAGATGTCTGGGAGCTGGATGTGATGCTTTGTGGCAGTGGAAAGTCACCTGCCAGCTAGCTGCTGGTCAGTAGCCCGAGAGTGGTCCCCTGTCAGTCCTGCCTGATTGGGTAGAGGGGCCAGAAGAAAGAGAAGGTGGTAGAGTCCGTCAATTGTGAGAAAAAGAAGGAGAATACAAGGCAGATTTAAAGTAAACATTGTCTGTGAACATCTGTGCAGCGAATGCTGCTTATCGGAGTGCAGGGAGGGACTCTGGCCTGCCTGGAGGCAGGGGGTGTGGCCTCAGCCTTAGGAGTTGCCAGCAGAGTGCTCTTGGGAATTTTATCTCTGCAAGCAGCACTGTGGCAAGGGCATGGTCACTGTTTGCTAGCCGTGGTGATTTTGTGCCTTGTCAGACAGGGTTGGCGTTTGCGGCCTGGTCAGTGGCTGTGGAGCCGTAGTATTGGGCCGTTGGCGCTGGTGGCAACTAGGCTTGATGCACGCGGGGCCAGAGGCGTGCGTGTGCACACGCTGGGCAGGGTGGAGTCAAGGCAGGCACGCTGGTGCAGACCACGCGAGTAGGGGCAGGGGCCTTCCCTCAGCAGGGGAAAATGGCGGCTGACCATCCTCAGAGGGAGGACGACAATATGGCAGAGGTCAATTGTTCCCGAAGGGAAGCTTGCAAGCCTAGTTCAGGGGCTGAGGGCAGGGATGAATCATCCCAGGGGGCAGAGAGACCCCCTTTGGGCTTAGTAGGATCCTTCCTGTCGATCGGAGGAGTGACTGAGGACCTCCAAAAATCAAGTCTTTCCTGATCAAAACATTCCCATTCCGTCTTTTCCTCTGAGTCCTTGGAAGGTCCTTCTGATTTCTCTATTTGTTCCCTAGAGGTCTCTTTGGACACCTCAGGAGAGAAGCATGCCTTAAGGGCCAACAAAGTAGGATAGACACCCAAGGTGGGGGGTCCTCCCCTAAATTGACTTCTCTTTTACGAACTAGCTGTTCCATCCGCTCCCACGTGGCACGATCGAAAAGATAACTAGTGGAAAGATTACTAGCGGGGAGCCAGGGAGCTACCCGCATGAAGGTCTCCCAGACCTTTTCAGCTTGGATATCTCAAACCTTTAAGTCCTTACTCTTAAGCAGATATCTGAAAGCTTCCAGAGCAGGGTCCTCTTTTCTATTGGCTTAACCTATTTTTAGGTAAACTCCAACCCAAAGACCTGCAGATCCACTCACTCGATTGGCACAACTTGCCATTTATGGTTTTGGTTTCTCGTCCCCGTAGAGGCCACCAAAATGTGGGGGTCGCAGTCGGTCCCGAGCCAGTGGGTCGAAGGGGCACCCCCACATTCACCTAGCCATGGAAGTTGGGAACAGTCGGAGCCGACTGGTTGCCCGTTCCCAGCCCTGCCACAGGACAATCAGACACACCAGGGGGTACAGTCAGAGCGGGCACCCGTTTATTTGTGGAACAAGCATTCAACTTATAGGGCCATTCGGCCAATCAGAGACAATGCACGTAGGCAACAGCTGTCCATGTGGCAAGGCACGTAAGCCCCCTGAATTCTGTCCATGAGCTGCACGTTCGTGGAACCAACAGTAAATGTAAACCAATCACATAGTTCCTCCTTCCTTTGTGCCTTTCCCATTTACACACAATGGCTAGTCATTAGGGTGTGGCATAGAGCTAGCTCCCCACATATGTCAATAAATACAGAAGAAACTAAAGAATCTGAAAATGTTTTAAGATTTTACAAAATCAAATCCAAGTACAACGATGAATCCTAGCAATTATTTTTGTATCTATTAGGTGAGTGGATAAAGGAATTTGATATTTATATTGTATGAAAAAGCAGGAAACTTACTTTCTGTTTGTGGTAAAAAAAAAAACTGTGACTAAAATGTAAAGATTAGGCTACCATCATTTGAAACTAGTGCTTAATCTTAGTATCATGCACGGTGGGTTAATCAGATGTTATACAACTTCTAATTTGATGTGCTTGAATTTTGCATCATCTGTCTTATATTCTAGCCAAAAATGCTTAATTCATATTCATTAGTCCTTTTAGATATACATTTCAGATGACTTTTTATTTATCTGTCCATCTATGATAAAGGAATATATCATATGACAACAGAAGGAAGCAACCAGGAGACAATCTATGACCTTTTGCAGAAGAATGGGCTCAGTGTCATCAAAGAGTCACAATTTAAAAAAGAATAGGTTTTCAGACCTATCAAAAAGAAATTAATGAACACAACACAAGATACAATACATGATTATTTAATTAAATACCAGTTTGGGCAAACCAGCTATATACAACATTTTTAATAAATAAAGGAATTTAAATATAATCTAGATATTATGTTATATGTAAATGTACTGAACTAAATTGATGGTGATTATTTACTAGAAGAAAGTCGTGAATGTATGTGTAAATAAGGTTTAATTTTGGAATTATCTGCATAGCCATATATAGATATCATTATAGCACATTCATATGTACACTATAAAGAGTCATATAGAAAAGATCTGGAAGATGAAGATCCATAATATGAAGATTTTATCTTGGTAATCTCTGGGGGGAGAGATATGATGTTTGTATTTCTTTATGTTGCTTGCCTATAAATTTTTTTTCTATTCCTATTGCTTCTGTATTGATAAAGTATTGTATGAGAGGATAGAAAGATGAAGAGCAAGGGAGAAAGAAAAAGATAGGAGAGAAAGAAAAAAAGGGAGTAGGAGAATAGAGAAAGTTCTGGCAAATATGATAGAATTGGGAAAAACTGGAAGTATAGAACAGCATGAAATTCCATGAAATTGTGTTTGAAATGGATCTCTGATTTCATAAAGTGATGTCTGGGTAGAACAACATGATTAACAGAGTATAAATTTAAGAAAGAAAAACATAAAAAATACATTCAAAGTATCTGTGAATACCAGAGAAGATTGAAATTCAAGACAAGGAGGGAGTTAAATCTCAAGAGAAAGTTTATTTATTTCGTGGTAATAGTTAATGAAAAGACCACAAATTCAAATACTAGTAGTTGTATTGATTCAGTAGGAAGAACACATGAGTTCCTCTCTGCTGGCTACCTGGCTACCTGGCTTTTTCTGTATAATAGAAGAATTGAGGTTATTTAATAATAATGCCTAGAGGGTTGAGTGATGAGAAATATTTAAAAACATGGAGAAAGGTAAAAACTATCCTGAAGACTAGAAAGCATAGTAAACAAGAACCTAATATGAATTATCATAAGATTTAGGAGAGTATTGAAGGAACAATTGAGATTCTTAGAAATACATTTGTATTCCTTTATGTTTTAAACTGGTTTATAGAAACCAAATTTGACCATTAAGAAGGAAGTTTGTTGGCTTTGTCTAGGGATCTTACCAATCATTAACATTGGGGGGAAAAAAACAGAAAATGATATATGAGGATATTGGCAAATTATATGTCACAGAATTTAAGGCAAATGGAAATCTCAGGAAGTTATAAAGGGGCCTTTGCATAAGAAAAAATATATAGGGTAAAAACTAAAATATTTAGTAAGATTGAGAAGAAAGAAGGATTTCATTAGGTTCGTTGCAGATTAAGTGATAGTGGGGATAGTTCTGTCTTAGAACTTAATGTAATAAAAATTGAATTTCTCAGTTTTTAGAAATTTTTTTGAGATTTTTGCTTTCTCTCTATTTCTACTACCATTTTATTGGTATACAACATATTTCTTGCTGTCATTTTTGCAGCTGACTCTTGATTGGCTTTTCTTTATCTATTTGTTTTTCCAATATTCAAACTACTATTCAAACTACTACCATGAAGACCACTATATATACAAACCTGATCAAGTTCTATCTCTTACTAAAATCTTGAATGGATTCTTGCAACTTTTAGAATGAGTCTAAATTCTTATTTTAGCACTTAAGACTGTTCATCTGTTGACTCATGTTCTGCTGCTCCTTATGTGACATTTTGGCAGTCAAATCAAAGTTCCAATAACAAATCTAATCTCTGTGATTGGTGCATTTGTGGCTTTGCAGGAAAATGATATTGTCTGGAATATATTTTACTCTATATACAAGTTAATTCCTACTCTTCCTTCAGATCTAGCTTACACATTGTCCCCCATAGACATACCCAAAACTCCCCTTGTTATTTACCTGTTTTGCTTTTTTCTTTGTTCCTATCACTTAGGAAGATGGAAAAATGACTCATATTTCCAGCCTACCTACATCTAGGGGTCCTATTGACATCCATGCATGAAATAAATGGATGATTTATTGGGGTGGCTCGGTAAATTTTGATTTCCTACTGATTTCTAATATTCCATTACTTTTCCTGCCTTGAAAAAGGAAGCCTTGCCAAAAATTCTCAGTACTCTTGCTACCATGAAGGAAAGGCCAAAAAAATACCAATTTTTTTTTCTAATCATGGTATAATTGAGTCACTAAAACTACACTTACATTTACCCACAATAGTAAGCCTTGTTACGTGAGAAAAACAGATTGCTGTTATCTTATAAGCTTAATGTTAGGTTGCTTACAGCTAAAACATTAATTGCTCTCTTGCACTCAATGCAGTACCTTAATCATGCCTAACATATTTTTGTCCTTAAAGAACAATTTCTTAATAGATAGCATCCTTGTGACCAGCACTGAGGGAACACTTAATAATGCTCTTGAATGTATAAGTAAATGAATACAGAATGTTATACTTGGTTTATAATATTTATAGTGTTCATTTAGGAAAATTATTTTTATGAATATTGACAAGTTTTTTTTCCTTTGATGATAATAATATAATTTTGAATAAAATTTAACTTGATTCTACTTTCAAAAACTGGATTTATATATATATATATATATATATATATATATATACATATATATATTCTATTTATTTTGATTCTACTTCCTAAATTGGATTTATGTATATATTTATTTTAATATTTTTGCCAATCCACTAAACAACTGTTTTTCTGATTGTTTTCTGTTACCTTGCTACTCATTCTTATAAATTATTTCCTTTTCAAGAAATAATAAAATACTGGAAACAATTTATATGATGATACATGTAGGTGAAGTTTACAGTAATTTTGCATAAGATTTAAAATATATATATAGCATAGTGTAGCTAAACTATAAATAAAACTGTTGCTAATTTTAAAAAAATTATCCTATATATAACACTGTTAAGAGAAAGCAAATTGCATGTTCTGTGGGGGATTCAAAGCATATAAATGGTGCCAAAAATACATTTAAACAGTGCTTTATCAAATCGTACTGAATTTGAAAATAAGGACAATTGTTCAACTTATACACTCAGACCAGAAAATTATGCATAAGCATATGTATGTATTAAGTAACACAAAGACATTTTATTACATTTCATTTGTTCCATACATGTTTTTTTGATTGTTATGGAATATTAATGGAATTATTTTTCAGTTAATAAGATCTAAAACATTAAATTTGGCTATACTATTGACTTTATAGTTTATTTTCTGGCAATTACAACAAAAATACTAAAATTATAGTATTTTAGTTTTTCATTTGGTGGTTCTTTTTTCTCAAAACTGTAAAATAGCAATTAAAAATGATGTAGGACACCAGAATATTTTAGTAAATCAACACTTTTGACAAAGAATATTGTAATTGAAAAACTCTTCTAAATGTTCACCTGAGATTACCAAATAAATTAAAATCCTGTTTTAAAATTGTGTTCATAAAATCTCACCAAAAATAACATCACTGTTTTTAAACTTGATGAAATCTCTAGGAAGAACACTGCCATTTAATTCTTCAGATGATCCCTGCCTATTTGTTTTTGAGAAAAAAAAATTGATGAGGGTTTTGCTGACAGAAAGTCTATTTGTTTTTCAGAAACAAAGTTTTCTGACATCATGTGTAGTAGCAGACTCTTCCAGTTAGTTAATAATGTTAGCACAATTGTCACCTTAATTTGTAGGTCAATACTCATTTAAAAGAAAGAGAAGGAAATGCAGTTAGTTGAGTTTAAGCGACTCTGAGATTGTCCCCATCTCTCTTAAAACTTCTCATTCTGGGACTAACTTGATATTTTCATGAAGTTCCTAATACTGGAAGCAAGGACCCACCTTGTAAATAACCATAAACAATAAAGTGACTGTGCATCTTACCAAATATGTCTTCTCATTCTACCATAATTTCAGAATGTTATTGTCCTCAAATAAAAGTTTAGTTTTCTACTTTAGATAGCTCTTGAAAAAATCAATATCAAAATGAGAGAAAATTCAACATTGGTCTTTTAATCTTTGAAAACCATTGCAAATGGAGACTTTTTGAAAACAAAGAAAAAATGGTCTTAAAAGCTACACCAGCATTTTATGTATTATTCATCTGAGTAGATATTTATGGAACATCTACTATGTACAAGGTGATTTAGTGTGCTAACAGAATATCACGTCCTTGTGGAATTTTACTTTTTGGGAGGAGAGAGATAACAGATATGCAAATAAATTGTAATAGTTTTTGGTGGGAAACAGGAATAATGGACAAGGCTAACTGGACAGAGAAAGGCTGTAAAAGGGAGGTGCTGCTGTATCTGGAAGGATGTTCAGGATAGGCCATACTTAGACAACATTAGAGTGGACATTTAAGTGAGGTGAAGGAACCAGCTATGCAGATACCTGGGGAATGAATGCTGCAGACCTAGGGAAGAGCATGTAAGGGGCCCAGAGTCAGGGGCATTCTCAGTGTATTTGGAGATCCTTTAGATGTCAGGATGGTGAAGCCAACATGATCTGAGGCATGTAAATAGGGGAGAGTTGTAGTAGTTGGGATCATAAGCTATTTGGGGGTTACCTGGATCCGTGCCTTTAAGGGCATGGCACAAATCAACTTCACAAATTTTCTAGATTGAGAAGTCACAGGTTGCCTATTTTGAGAAAATAAAACTAGAAATAAAATTTCCAATAAAATAAATGTCTAACAAAATCAGAAAACACAAGGCAAAATACATTAAAAAGCTCCTGCAAGTAGTCAATGGAATTATTAAATAGACAAAGCAGAGAATTTCAGAGATACTTTCCTTTCTTCTCTCTTTTTCTCTCTCTCTTTTTTTTAACTTGCTACTTATCCAAAGACTACTCTATAGTGAATTCCAACCTAGGCAATTTTAGTATAATAATGTTAGTTAATGAATAAAATTATATCCAATGTGCAATTTATTTGTAGTTTATGCAGCCATTAGTTCATATAAATTTACAAGAGAAAGCATATCTGTATAGTCCATTCCTACCCAGGGAAAATCCTTAACTATGTTAGAAAATTGCTTCTAGGATTAGGCTCATTTTACTAATCTAGGCAATAGATTTTGTACTCACCAAGGAATCTACAAGTGAAATCTCACAGCAGGTGCAGCTGCAGGTGGTGTTGAAGCTTTCCAAATAGCCACTGGATCTGCCAGTGGAGAAGATCTTATGTCACCTGGCAAAAACTTCTAATGGGCAGGAATAGCTATGGGGCAAAGAAAGTTCTCTTTCGTATAGAGACAGAAAACCATGCTATCAAGTTTGTGTTGTTTTTTTTTTAATTTTCCTTTCCTTTTCTTTCTTTCTTTTTCTTTTTTTCAACAAATGGTAGATATTTTTCCTTGTAAAAGGTGTCTAAAGATGTTTCTTTACAATGAATTCAAAATATTCTATGATGACTGATGCTGAAACAGATCTGCATTAAACTTTGTAATTACTGGATAATTTATATGTTCAGTGATTGAAATAATTGCCATATATTGAATACCATATGCTTGGAATGTATATTGCCTGACCTGAGATGTTATGTACCTTATAGCTTCTCCTAAATTATAAAACATCATCTTCTGACAGCTAGAAAAACTAAGCAAAGGCAAATGAAGGGAAGAAAGCCCTTCAAAGTTTTGAACAAGTAGAAAAGAGAAACTTTGTAGTGCTGCCACTGAAAAAGAAAGTTTCTGCCAGACCACTCTGACTTTAACCAGTGGATTGTGGTTTTTGTGAGACAAAGTGGTAGTAAATGAGGATGGAGATCAGGGGTGCCCACGGATTTCTACAGGCAAAAAAGTCACACTCTGGAGGATATGCTGTGAACTTCTCCTTCTGCCCATGTTTTAGAATCACATGTTTAAATTACTGTGGCCTTTTATATTTGGAATACAGATGGCTTGGTGCCATTGTTTGCTCTTGAACTACATACACGTTATTATTAATGTGAACATCTGAGAAAGGAGAAGAAAATCAGTTCCTCATCTCCTTCCCTTCCCCATTGCTAGTCCCTCTGGCTCTTTGAGTTCCATATTAATTCAGGCACTTGCACCAGAAGGGGATTTCATTTTTCTAATTTATACAAGCTATTGAAGAAATTATGTCTATCAACTGTATCATCATGCAACTATTTTTAATAATTATGAAAACAAAAGTCCTTAATGTGCCTATTAAAACTAAGATGTTGGAACATATTTTAGGATGTTGGCAATAATGATGATGGTAAAATAGTTAAGCAATTATAAATTAGAATTAAGAGGAAAAAATCTGTCTAAACATAAAACCATTTTCTCTTTTAGAAGACAGAAAAAAGAAAAAGAAACAAAAATGCTACCCTTTTAGAACCTGATGAAGAAAATTTTAAATAAATGTGATCAATGTTAGGAACCCTAAGAACAGAATTGTGTTTATTACTTTGGAAGCTTAGATTTTGTAGATTTTTCATCTATTCTGGGTCATAAAAATTCCCAACCTTATTTTACTTTTGTGGGAATAAATTCTGGATGAAAATTTTTTAAAAAATTAATAAAAGCCCATTCAATTAATTATTTTTTCATAAAATTTATAAAGAGAACTTAGAATATCCTGAGATTCAAATTTTGAAAAGCAGATTCTAGAAGGCATTTATCATTTAGATTAAAAAATTTTAAAAGAAGCTCAAGTTTGGTTCATTGTTTTTTACATACAACAGTGTAGTGTCATTCAACATGTCACTTAGAAAGAATATTAGGAAGGACTTTCAATATATAGCATGAGGCTTAGTAAATATTGTAAATTAAAACAATATACCCATTGGTATAGGAGCACTCTCCATACCTTCAACCCCTCCCTTCCATCTTTCCCCATTCTATGCTAATAGACTGTGCTCTTGCCAGAATGCACCCCTTTGTTTGTGACCTTTGGATCTGATTGGTCCAACAGTGTATTTAAGCTTCTATACTTTCAGGAATAAACAGTGTTTTCTGCTTCTCGCTCTGGTGATCCTGTTTCTCTCTCTGGGTGTCTCTGCGTCTCACTGGGGCAGAGCCGATTTTTACCTATACCCCGGGGCCTGGGGAGAGTGGCCCCGTGGATCTCCCCACTGTCCAGAGAGACCCCATATCGTCTTCCATGGAAACCCCTTCTTTCTCCATCTCTCTGGACCCCAACTCGTCGAGTAAGCCCATGTGGCGCCCCCTCCTCCTTTTTAAGACATAACTGGTGACCCAGATGGGATGGGCTTCTCGACTCCTCCTCGGTCGGTAAGAATTCATGGTGATTCTTCTGTTTGTCTTGCTGGTGAAGGTAACACCAGCCCTGTTTGTCATTGTCTTCTATGTTTGTCTTTATGTGATAAAGTTAGGTCAGGGAACTTCTACTTCCTGGCTCGTCCATCAGTCGCAAAGGGTCTGATCAGCCCAGTGACTCTAACTCTAGTTTTAAACATTTTCCTGTTCTTATCTCTCCTAGCATCCCTCCTACTTTCAGGAGGCTCTCTCCTTTGCTTTGGCTGTCCACCTACATGGGCTGGTTCTGCCTTCTCCCCAGCTTTCCTCTCCCTGCTCCTCAGAGAGGTTCCCGGCTACCGCCTTGTGGGCCTTATGCCTCTTGGATGGGCGCTGCCCTGAGGAGCCTTTGCTTGCCAAGCTTGCCTTCTCCCAAAACGCAAGCCCCACCCCGGGAGCACTCAGCCCCACCCTCGCAGCAAGCTGCAACACTTCCAAGCTCTTGTGCACAGAGCACTGCTCCGAGGGACCCAGTTCCCCTACAAAAGAGTAAAACAAATCACTTTTGCAGTGGCTCCGCCCACCAGCCACAGTGGCCCCAGTTCCAAGTAGTATTAGTCCAGCCTGGCACATGCTGGCCCACTCGCCCTCCGGCCCTGCTGCAGTCCAGTGCACATACAGGCTTCATTGCTGCCAGCCTGCAAGCCTGCCAGCCTCCACCGGCACTGGCCTGGAACCATGGCTCCGTGCACCAGCCTTGGCAGCCCCACCCACACGGGCCATAGTCACTAGCATCAGAGGCGGCTCTACCCCTCCCCACCCCCAACTTGGGAGTAACTCTCTTCTTGGACTGACACTGACAAGGCGCAAATGCACACCTGCCAGCAGAAACTGTTCCAAATCCTTAAAGTGACCTTGCTCTTGCCGGGTGCTGTGTGGCCCTGCCCGTGGAAGGCCCCCTTTGCCTGCTGCACCCTGCGCACTCCCACGGGCGCCCCTGGGCGGCCCATGTGCAGCCCCACGAACTTAAACAGTCTATCTCTTGGTGCAGAATTGCTTCCTGCCTCTAGCCTTCCCAGGGAGAACGGAACAGAAGCACTGTCATAAAACTGTCCCGCACATAAAATCTTTCTTTGTGCTTGTGGAGAAATAGGAAAATTCCCAAACGCTGTGCCAGCACCTCCTCTAGCCAAAACCACAACCCCTGCCTCCAGTGAGCTTCCTGATGAAGGTGGACCACAGTCACTACCTGCCCCTCCCACAGCTTTCGCTACAAACGCGCTTTCAGAAAAATGCTTGCTTTCACTTTGGATCTGCCTCACATTCTCCTTTTTCTTCTCACAATCAGCAAACTTCTCCTGCCCCCGGTTCCTTCTGGCCTCTTTGTCCATCCCTCTTCTCTGCATCACTGCCTTCTCTTCCCTCTTTCTGCCAAAGGGGAAGCACTTCGGCAGATGCAGAAGGCTAGCAGCAGGGTCTGTGGAGAATCATTCCCAGGCCCATGGCCAGCCTCTGCCAAATGCATTTCTACTGCAGCCCACCCGGTGGCTCTGGGATACCTGGGAAAACCTGCCAATAAAGGTGGCTTGGAGGCACATAGCTCCTCTCTCTCTGCCCCCCCACTCCTACTCTCATTGAGGGAAGGGATATTACAGGCAAGGGAGACACAGGTTCAACCCCTGCCCAATGTTACAGGCCCCTGACTGCAACAATGCTCCCTCGGGGACAAACTCCTCCCATGGCACAACCGCTCGCCCACTCCATATATGCAAGGTTTCTATGATTATTTGGGGAAAACAAATTATATACCTCCGAGTCAATAGGAAATAAAGATATAAATAATTGCACATTACCATATTTACGTCTGTAACTATCATTGGAATAATAAATAATTTCTCTCACTTAAATTTGCTGTCTGTTTAACCTGAAAATTTTACTGGCTCAGAGTCAGATTCCTGCTTAACTTAACCCATCTCCTAGAATTACTTTCAGCTGCATTGCCAACCTAAATCACTTCCTAAAGACTAAATATAAATCTAACAAAAATGGATAATACTTTTAAGAATGTTGGCCTTAGAGATTTTTCTTCAGTCAAAACAGCAGCTTTAAAAAAAAAAAAAAAAATGAAAGCACAAGTGAATGGCACTGGCTTAATACTGTTAATGTTTTTAAAGTTTCTACCTTTAAATTATATGTGTGATTAATATTAAAATACTAATAAGTACTGTTTCATTAAAAAATTCTGACTTCAGTAAATAATTTTGTATTCTACATGGGCCAAATTGATATACTGCAATTCACACTATGATTTCCTATAGCCACATGTTCTCTGTACCTTTTGTAGTGTTTTGTTGTTGTTTTCTTTTACTAAGTGTGCACCTTGATGGTAAAACTCTATTTGATCTTGGGTGTTTCTCATGTTATAGCATTTGTATAAAGGAACTGATCCATGTAAATACTTTCCATGTTTTTTCCTTACTGTTTAAACCACTAGTTATTATATCTCTCTTTCACCCTAATGATTTTGGCTCTCATGGCAGCTCTGGACACCTCACCCTACTGAGTGGAACAATGGCCTATTCTTGAGCCTAAGCTTTCAGCATTTAAGAACCTTGTCCACAAGCAACTAGCTTTAGGTCATATTGAGCCTTCAACTAGTCCTCATAATTCTCCCATTTTTGTCATTCAAAACAAAATCAGGCAAATGGAGATTATTACAGGACCTTAGACATATCAACAAAAAAAAAATGGAAAATATGGGCACATGTCAAGGTGGCCTTCCTTTCCCTTCAGCCATCCCGATAGATCACTATATTACTATCATTGGCATCAGAGACTGCTTTTTTCCATCCCTCTTCATGAGGCAGACAGGCCTTATTCCTCCCTTATATATGCTACTGCTCTTACAGGGGAAAGAGCACGTGATTAAAGCTCTGAAGCAAGCAATGTTATTCATGGGTATCCCATGGTCAATCAAAACAGACAATGGCCCAGCCTATATCTCCCTCAGATTGAAGGAATTTTTAACTTCCTGGGGAATTTCCCATACCAAAGTGATTCCCTATAACCCTCAGGGACAAGCAGTCATTGAGAGAACCAATTGCACTCTAAAGGAGATGCTTCAAAACTTTGATTCTACAGAGAAGGACCCTTTTTTGAGATTGTTGGATGCTTTATTTACCCTTAACTACCTCACTTTTGACAAACAAGGCCTTAATGCAGCAATCCAACACTGGGGTTCATTTACTTTCCCTACCCCTCTTCCCTTGGTGTGATGGAAAGACCCCTTAACCCTTCAATGGAAGGGCCCAGACCCTCTGCTCACCCAAGGGTGAGGCTATGCTTGAGTCTTCCCCCCCACAGAGTCTAAGCCCCTTTGGATCCCAGCCAGGAATATTTGTCCAAGCCTTTCTCGAGAAGACAACCTGACCCACCTGAAGTAAGAAGCCCCTTCCATGAGTACTTAAACCAAAGCTAATGTTGTCTTTGACCCTTCTATACTTCAAAAGGTGTGGAATAAATTATCAGCTCTGTTGGATCCATCCATTTGGGTTATCATTGGGCTCAGGGTTCTAAGCCTTCTTCTGGTTCTTTTCTTTGTCAAACTAAACAAGCTCTCAGTTCATATAATTAAGGAATCACAGGGACACAAGAAATTCCTGCCACATGGACCACAGCCCTCAAGAATATATAAGCAGCTCGCCCACCTCATCTTCACTGGAAACACAAGGCTTCACAGCTTCGGCAGATCTCAAACGCCTTCCCTTTCAACCCCTCCAAACCCCATCACCCTTTCTATTGGGAGAGAGCTCATTTTGGGGCACATGCATACAGTCTGGCAGCTAATGACAGGTAAGATGCTCAGAGGAGCACGACCTAAGCTAGGCACAGCCTTATTTGCCCCCTTCCCTTGCGCATGAGCTGATACTCAATGACGGGTAAGATTCTCAGAGGGGCACAACCTAAGACAGACTACAGTTTTGTTAGCGACCCCTCTGTATCATATGTGGCATGTAGGAGTCTGGAAAATCCAGCGGAATGATTCTCTCCCATGAGGAGATTATCACAGATCCCTCCAACATGCTTGCTTTTGGGCCATACAGGCACCACTGACATTTCAAGTAAAAGTAAAAAGGGGGATATGTAAGACCACTCTCCATACCTTCAACCCCTCCTTTCCATCTTTCCCCATTCTATGCTAATAGACTGTGCTCTTGCCAGAATGTACCCCTTTGTTTGTGACCTTTGGATCTGATTGGTCCAAGAGTATATTTAAGCTTCTATACTTTTGGGAATAAATGCTGTTTTCTGCTCCCCACTCTGGTGTTCCTCTTCTCTCTCTGGGTGTTTCTGCATCCCACTGGGGCAGAGCAGATTTTTACCTACACCCCAGGGCCCGGGAAGAGTGACCCCATGGATTGCCACCACCATCCAGAGATTGTCTTCCCCTTCTTTCTCCATCTCTCTGGACCCCAACTCGTCCAGTAAGCCCATGTCGTGCCCCCCCCCTTTAAGCAATAGAGGGGTTTAGTGTATACTTTGGAGTAAAATTAATATTAGTATGATTAAAGAAGTATTTTTTTTAAAAAGATGAGAAAAGAGATAAGGGAGATAGAATGGCCTAAATAAAGAAAAAACACTTTAACTTAGCATAAATTCTCTATGACTAGATATAATGACAGCTGGAAATACACAAAAGACATTCTGAATGTTACTGCTATCCAGGTGCTAGTGATTTTCTCTCTAAAAATTCACCCCATATGTGCAACAGTTATGGGTACTTTAAGCCCAAGGACACTTTCTCAAAAAAGGAAGAAATAACATGTACTACTGAAACTGAATTTACTAGTTTCAAAAAGCCATTCTCATTTAACAGAAACCATGTTTTAAATGCTTTAATTTTTCTTTTTTGTAAAAGATATAAATTGTATGATTATTTACACAGTTATTATAAAATTCTTTTCATTTAGTTTTAACAAGTGACAGATTTTTTTTCCTTGCCAAAGGAGTCTAAAGATGTTTCTTTACAATAAATTCCCAACACCAACATGTTAAATTCCATGCTTAACTCATAGCAAGAGACAGCACCTGCCAATTATGTGTGCAGTGAGTATTCAAATTAGTTACAGGATGTGAAAGTTTCCTTTAGTCTTTAAAATCCATGATTATCATCTGATTCTTTTCATTGTTTTTTATTATAATAAACCTTCATATATGCAGATTATAAATATAAATACATATGCTATAGAATATAATATAATAAAACACCACTCATGTTAATTACAGCATTATCACATTTTTGCAATCACCTAAACTCTACCATTCCAGAAAAGCCCCCATTCTGAAATTTGTGTTTACTTCCTTCATTGCTTCTGAGAACACTAAAATGAAATTCAAATAAGAAGCTTAATTAAATCAAATGATTCACTTTTCCTGTATTTACTTTTGATTTTTTTTTTTTTTTTTTTTGCGAGGAATAACTAGGAATTGAACTTGAGGGCACTCAATCACTGATCCACATCCCCAGCCCTATTTTGTATTTTATTTAGAGACAGGATCTCACTGAGTTGCTTAGTGCCTTGCTTTTTGCTGAGGTTGCCTTTGAATTCTCAATCCCCTTGCCTCAGCCTCCTGAGCTGCTGGGATTATATGCCTGTGCCACTGTCCCTTATTCCTTTTGATTTTGATGTTTGACACGAGTGACACTATTTCCAAGTGAAAGAAATAGTACACATATTATTATTATACACATATGTATCTTTGTTCAAAGATAGATGTTATGATAAATAATATGTATACAGTAAAATTCTTTTACTTTTTGAATTCTCTCACAAATTTTTACTGGGTTCAAGTTAAACAGAAAAAAAATAATTAAGAAAAAAATTATCATTAAGCCCACTACAGAGAAACAACAAACATTAGTTTTTTTAAATACCATTTTAATATTTATGTGTATACATATTGCTTGATAGAATAAAAAAAAATAAAATCTGAAATGAGTAATTTTAAGTAAAATATACTAACATTACATACTAACAGTAAAATGAATTGACAAAAGCAGAGGATATAGTAAAAGGGACAAAATTTGTTATAGACAAGAGGGGCTCCTACATGATCCATATGATAGAAATATTATAAAGAGCAGTAAGTTTGTAGTTGTTGTGTTTCTTAAAGTGAACATTTCACTATCAGAGTACCTTTATATTTTTTGTATAAATGAGAAGATTACTACTTAGATTCTCCTCCTCTCTTTGCATTTGCATTATAACAATTCTGCATTATATTTTCCTTAAAAATCAGAATTAGTTTCATTTTTTCTACTTTCATACACAAACTATTTCAGGAAATTTTTTTGCTACATTTTCAAATAATGTTTTCTATTGCTGTATTCTGTTTATAAGGATATAGGTAATTAGACTTCATTTGTTTTTTAAAGCCATCATTGTTTTTGTTTATTTTATTTTTAATTTTTTTCAATTAAAACTTGTATATATTGAAGACAATCAATTTGGTTATTTGATAAATTTACACATGGTTATATTCTCTAACATATTCATCACTTGTGTGTTTACTCCTTTTCTTTCTTTTCTAGTGAGAATGCTGAAGATCTACAGTTCTGCCAACTTTAAGTAAAAAATGTAAGAACTTGCTGTAATGCACATTGTTGTACATTAGCTATTCAGTTATTTATATTCTTTAACTGAAACTTTGAATCCTTTAACCAATATCTCCCATATCCCTCTAGCCCCTAATAACTGCCTTTCTACTATGTTTCTAATAATTTAACAATCTTAGATTCCACATATAAGCATTTGTCTTTTGCATCTAAGTTATTTCCCTTAATGTAATCCTCTAGGTTCATCCATCTTGTGGCAAATGGCAGAAAATTCTTCTTTTAAGGCTTAAAATATTTTCAGTGTGTGTTTGTGTGTGTGTGTGTGTGTGTGTGTGCATGTATCCATAATCTGAAATCCAAAATGCTCCAAAATCCAAAACTTTTAGAGTGCCAAGATGACACCCCAAATGGAAAATTTTACAACAGAAAATTTGTTCCATGCACAGTCTAAGAAAAATACTGTATAAAATTACCTTCAGGCTATGTGTATAAGATATATATGAAACTTAAAAGAATTCTGTGTTTAGACTTGGCCACTATCCCCTGGATATCTCATTATGTATATGCAAATATTACAAAATATGAAAATACATGAAATATAAAACACTTCTGGTCCAAAGTATTTTGGATAAGGAACGTTCAACCTGTGTGTATATATACATACACATGTAAATATACACAACACTTTCTATTAACTTCTCCATATATATTTAGATTGTTCCCTTATCTTGGTTATTGTAAATAATATTGAAATAAACAAGATTGATATCTAACTATCTGATCACGTTCATAGGGTAGCACTCTCTTGCACTCTCTTGATAGAAGAGAGTTAGCAAAGCATTTGCCCGTCTTATGCAGTGAAGATCTTACAAATATTAAAGATTGCCCAGAGATAAGGAACCATTATAACTCACTTTAAAGCTAATAAATGCCACTGGACATCAACCTTTATTTACCTTATTTGGCACACTAATATACTAGTTATTGCCTGAATTCTTTTACAAACATCATACCAGAGAAAACTAGTTAAGATATGTAAGCAAAACTGACTTTCACCATGAGATCGATAGGGCTGAAATATACTTCTACTCATTGCAATGAAGGTAATGCACCCAATTTTGCGTAAGGATCTCAGAAATATACCACATTTAATGCAAAAACAATAGGCATATTTTATCAACTTCATGTGTTTTCTAGAAGATCATTAATTGACTGTTGTTAGGAAGCTGTCGGCCCCAGGTAGAGGATTTTCCCAGAAATTGCTCTATGGAAAACAGCCTCCCCACCATCAAATGCACATACAGCACTGCTTGCTATACTTGTATGTCTTTAATATCCTCCCATCACAAAACAAAACATCTACTTACAAATGGAAAAGTAGATAACAAAATGGACTTTGAAAACACAAGTAACAACGTTTACACAGAGACTTCATATGTTAAGGAAAATTGTTTTATAAGTGGCTTAACACATACAGTGTCTGCATTATTTTTCCCAAAGAGCTCTATGTAAATATTATGATAATTATGTGGTAGAAGGAAATTGTAATTTATTTTAATAAGAATCAAAATATTCTAATAATATGACAAACAGAAATATCTTGAGAGCACTTCAGCTCTTTCTAATTTGCAAAAATATGCTATGTGGGCTAGTGGTAGTTCTTTGCAGAGTACTCTTTTGTGAATATTCATATATATTATTTCATTCAATCACTATAATTACAAAATGAGAGTGTTATTATTATATCTAATTTTAGGTCACATTAAGAAAGGAATTAAATAATTTACCTAAGATCCTAGAAAAAATAGAGTTTATAATTTAATTTTAGGCACAGGTATACTGGTATTTTTAACAGACAACTCTGATCACCAGTAGTAAGAGCTATGGGAGAGGATAGCCGATTTGTGGCATTTGACCATTGTTATAGTGCAAATAATTTTACTTTGTTGGATATCAAGCCACCTACATGCATGTCATTAAATGATGAGTTTGGAAGAATGATACAGTATCATCCTATAATATTTGTAGCAGAAAGGTTCAATAGACACAAATAGCATCAAAAATATAGAAAACAATAAAGTGCTATAAAACTTAAAAATAATGAATTTGGAGTACTTGCTACATTGATATCTTAAATATATGTTGTTTATTTAGTTGTAAGTTTATATGGTTTAATTTTTAATTATGTGTGTGTTCAACAGCCAACTACCAAATTCCTGTAAGTTTAACAATTAACTCCTATGAACTGGCCTAAGCTGGCTCTAGATCACCAATATGCCTCATGCTGCACCCCCTCTGCTCATTTTGTGAGACAGATGCTCCCTATGTTGCTCAAGCTGTTCTCAATCACCCAGGCTCAAATGATCCTCTGATCTCAGGTTCTTAATACCTGGAACTATAGGCATGCACCATTCCAGGACTATTTAGAGACTCCCAACTCCTTTCATCCAATGATAGTTGTTTCAGCATAGATACAGAGTGCTAGAGCATGACAGAGAAAAGCATAACACAGATTATAACCTGAGGAAGTAACTTGAACGTGGCTTCACCACCAGCCAACTTTGTGATCAGGATGATAATGTCACTTCTCTGGCTCAACTTTCTATCTGTGAAAGAAGGGGGTTGAAGTTCCTGGTTCAAAACCTTGAAGCCACGCAAAATTTATTTCTAAAATACTTTGTCTCAGTGAAGTTGAACTTCTCTAATGTAGAATGTCGAGGTGTCTAGGTGTTTCTTTTCACATACTTGTATCCCATGTACTCCTTAGAATGCTCCCAAAACTCCACATTACTAAGATTTTCCCTGTTATAATGTTCTGTGATCAAATATGTTTCATCAAAACAGTTACACAATTAGGTATCATACTATAAAACCTACTTCAAACCATCTTCAAGATACAGTTCTTATAATTCACTCCTCTGCTTTAGTTGTCCTTAGTAGGCTAAACTAAACTCAACCAATAAAAATGAACATTTCCAAGTATTACACCTGATTTTTCCTCCAAACTTCTCCTTTCTCATGCTCTCCATCTAGACATATAGAACCACTGTGAAACCATTTTTTATGGATAAAACTTCTGGATCATTCTTGATGACTGCTTTTCACAATGGGCTTCTAATTCATCAATAAATCGTGTTGCTACTCTCTTCATTTTTTCATTCATTTATTAAAAAAGGAAAAAAAAATACTTCCTGACTTTTATGCTCTAGACACAGTTCTCAGTTTTACAAGTAGGTAGAGAATACTTTTAAAAGCCTTGCTTGCAGAGAAATTCTCTTCTGGTACAAAAACTAAATAAATAAATAAAAAGAAAGCAAAACAAAAAATAGTATTAATTGTGTTGTATGCTAATAAATTCTGTAAAAAATGTACAGTGTGGGCAAGGGTCTAGAAACTGACAGAAAGGGTAATGGTTCAGTAGCAGTAATTCTAAGAAAGCAAAATGAGAGCAGAGATATGAATGAACAGGGAGACTGCCATTTGGGATATCTGAGGAATGCTTTCCAATGCTGAGCACCATGACCTTGAGAAGGGCTCACACTTGAAATGTTTGGAGAGCAGCACCAAAAAAGATAGTGGACCAGAGTGACTACAGAGGGGCTCAACAAATGAAGAAGGAGGGATGGTAGCCACAGACATGCCAACTAAGATGAGAATAACCAGAATATGAACTTTGTTTTTCGGAATTTAGGTCTTAGGCAATATTGTGCCTTGATTAGAACTTTTTTTTTCTTCTCTATTCTTTTCTTTAGTTTTTGGTAAAGCATCAATCTGATTGGTAAATTAATGCAGATTTAGGGAAGGTACTTCAAAGCTGGAAATTCTAAGCAGTTAGAGGGTTGTTGAAATAATTTAGCAAGTGAAGACAATGTCTTGAACCAACGTGAGAACAGTGATGATACTGAGAAATGATCAGTTTCTAATTATGTACTGGTTTTTTTTTTTGTTGTTTTTTTTTTTGTTTTTTTGGTACCAGGGATTGAACTCAGGCGTATTCGACCACTGAGCCACACCCCCAGTCCTATTTTCTATTTATTTGGAGACGGGGTCTCACTGAGTTGCTTAGTGCCTCGCCATTGCTGAGGCTGACTTTGAACTCTCTAATTAATTAGAGAGTTCTTTAAATGTACTTTAAAAATACATCCTACTATGAAGACTCTGGTGTCTCTTTCTTGCATGCCTTCCTTTCATATTACTTTCTTGAACTCTTTTCTGTGCAGGATTTGAACCATCCATTCTGATCACCTTGTTAGTCCACAAAATTTCCAAAACAGTAGGCTGTTTCAAATCTGCTGAAGCTGAACTTTCCTCCCTGAAACATGGGTCTACAAGGTTAGCCTCATAGCTTGCTCTTCTTGCTCTCTTCGGATCCTTCCTAAGTGCCTCACAGAAAAAGATTGTCCCTCTCCACCCTCTCGAATTACCAATCATCATCATTCTTTTCCCTCATGACACTTTAACTCATCAACATAATACTCAAAATCACTACTTCACATATATATTTTTATTAATTTTATAAATGTGTGTCTCCCTCATGCTGACAATTTGTTTTGTATAGCACTGTTGAAACCAAATCCAACTTCCAATACATGGTGTTATTTTCCAAATTTGCAAACTGTAAGTCATTTCATGCTTCCTAAAGTATTTATTGTCATCTGGCACTGATAAATACAATGACCACAGCCTGGTATTACCATTTAATCTTTCCATTTTTCCTATATTTCTGCTTCCAGATCTCAAAAAGGAAAACAAAAATCGCAAAACCACACTTTTGGCACAGTTTGACCTTGAAATAATATTCTTCAAGCATCTGTATTTCAGTATGCAATTTTACAGAATCAGCTCCCTTTTCTCAACCCAATTTGCCTGGATCTCACCTTGCTATCCTATGCATAATGATGCAATAGGTGAAGCAGATTGACAGGAGCTAAATTATTACAATTGTGCTTGGCTTCTGCATAAAGGAAAGTATTGTACACACTTGAAGAGTTAGTGTTAAAATGTTTGCTCTTTGAGCTTTTATGCTGAGGGGATTTGAGGTGCACTTAGCTCAGTAAATTTTATCCACATAAAGCACTTTTGTTGAATATCTGCTTTTCTCTTGCTTGTTGTTATTAACGGAACAGCCTGCCTTTTTCAGAATTGCAAAGTAGTTGCTGTTTCTCTTTCACATTGTATTTCCTGGTGTCTTTTACTTTCCTTTTCTTTTTGTAATAAACCTCATTTCTTCTTAATCACCACTAGTATCAAATCCCACTCCATTATTATACGCATTTTGTGTTTAGTGAATTAGGAAGAAAATAATCCACATAAATGTATTAGACTTACTCCATAAACCAGTAGTACGTTCTACTGTCCTCTCCCTCATAACATGTGTATCTGCTTTTATCTCTTTAAAGTCATTTGCTCTCTGAGTAAGGCAATGTGAAGAAGTTCGTTTTTTGTACCATATAAGTTTATCCCAGAGTTTACTCTTTAAGGAAGTGAGAGAGAGACCTAGAATAGAGGAGCATCAGTCAACAGTCATGGAGCCTTGTTTTCCTACTAAAAGAATACAAAGGAACTTGATCTCAGGCCCCTAAAAGAGTCTCTGTGCTGTCAAATAGTATATATAGCATTTGAGCTCTTAAAACATAGTTATTACAAGTAAAGATGTTAGTTTTTTGTATTGTATTTAACTTTATCTTACGTAAATTTTCATAACCAATGTGTGTAGAAGTTAGTGAATTAGAGTGTACCAAAATAACAGATAGAGGCATTGGCCTAGGGAAGCCTAGAGTAAGAGTGCATAACTTCAAGGCCCATATTTTTAAGAGGTTGAATTGGGAAGAATTGAACCCTGTCTTGTATCTTGGACACTAACTCTTGTTTTGAGCTCACACAAAATATTGCTATATGTAGAAAGGTTTAGGCTAGTGTAACTCACATAGCTTAGTAACCTCCTGTTTCAGGGAGACAGAATGCAGCTTAGCAAGCTCTAATGGCATTTCCTTGGGAAAATTGAGACAATTTCCCCATTTAGGCTGTCTTTTGTTTTTGTTTTTGTTTTTGTTTTACTTGGCTGCCCTAAGGAAATGTTTGGTTTGAAACAAGTAAATACATTCATTAAGGAAATAATTAGTATGAAACTCAGTAATAATTTTTATTTATGGCTATCATCTACCTTTGCTGATTTTTTTATTACAACACTAATCCTTCTTCACACATATTCGGTCTAGGAAACTGACTTTTTTAACATGATAATAAAAGCCAACCCAGGGCTGGGGATACAACTCCATGATAGAGTCCTAGCCTAGCATGTGTGAGGCCCAGTATCACATAGTATCACACACACACACACACACACACACACACACACACACACACAAAGTCAACCAACAACAAGAATGTGCTTAAGGTGGATGGATGGAGCAACCTATTCCTAGAGCATTGTATACAAATCCCTTTTATCTTGTGGAGTATATATTATGCTCGTTGCACAGACTACAAAATATTATATGTGTGTGTGTGTGTGTGTGTGTGTGTGTGTGTGTGTATTTTAACCCCAAACTTATATTTCAGAAAAAATATTTCAACTCTGTAAGAAATGTAAGCTTGTTAGGTTTGGATTTTAAATATTCCCCAAAGGCCTGTGTACTATGGCTCCATTGCCAGCCTGGCACTGTGGGAGTGGGTGGAACCTTTAGGAAGTAGGACCTAGAGGAAGGGAGTTAGGTCATTAGAGATGTCCTTGAAGGGGACATAGGAACCCCACTCTTCCTCTCTCTGTTGACTTCCCCACCACCATAAGGTAAGCAGCTTTGCCCTACCAAGTGCTTCTGGACATAAGATGCATTGCCCTGCCATAGACCAAAGCAATCACAGACTGAAACAAGTGAAAATGACTCAAAATAAATCTTTCTTCCTTACAAACTGAGTATGTCAGGCATTTTGTCACAGCACCAGAAAGCAAATACAATGCTCTTTACTCTTAACAACTGTTTATTTTAGCTGTTACAAGATGACTGAGAAAATTTGGTATTTATCAAAACTGACATCCAAATACAATTTGATGACTCTGCCTAATTTTCTTTTAATTTAACTATTCAATATATTTAGTCTCTTAATTGTATTATATATTTTGGTCAGGAAAGTAATAATATAAATTATTGTTAATTCCTTTAGAAGTCTTGGAAATACCGTGCCTAAATTTTCAAGGCAAAATGAAGAGATACTCCCATGTTAGCCTAGTTTGTGAATGTCTTTACTATGTAGTTTTACAACCATGCATTTTTACTCTAGTTGTTGAAAACTGATGTTTCTGTATTGCTTTCTTAATTATTTATCTCATTAAGTTATATTTTCTTCAATTTATTTATTTATTTATTTATTTGCAGTACTGGAGATTGTACCCAGGGCCTCCTGCACATGTGCCAGCCAAACACTTTACCACTGACTCTTATATTTTACTCAAATTTTTAGTGTTGTTATGTGTCCATTAGTTTCTAAAGGCCCTACACCTATACCTCAAATAACTATAGACCTTGTCGTCAAGGTGTTCATAAACTAATAGGAACAATGTGCAAAACATTAGCATTCACATAGGAAATATTTTTAAACACAACCAAAATACATTTAAAATGTTTAAAGTACATTTTTTCAGCAACTCATAATAACCACATCAGCAAATGCATTGTTACACTGTTATGGTCAATATTCTAATCAATAATGTCATAGACTTAATCTTCTGAGACAAGTAATCTTCAAACTCACTACACTTAAATTGAAGAGGATGGATTTCACAAGTAAGACTTTAATACACTCTGGTAGTGTTTCTCAAAACTGCTGACTGTAAATATGTGTCCTCTGAGTTTACATTAGGCAATTATCCATGGAAGTCAAATATCCTCAAGTAACTGGGTAAAATTGCCTTTTGATTAAGCATTTTCTAAAAAGGCAGAACAGCAGCAGTCTATTTAATTTTTAAATTATAATTACATTTTGTTCCTCGATTCTTTCATTGCATTATAATCAAATGTTTCTTTCCTGACACTAGTTAAAAGCATTAGTATTTTGAGTGTTGCTCTTGCAGCAAGGTTTGGATTTAAGCCTCAACCTTCCAGAATCCATCACTGTAAAATTATTGATAGGACACAATCTTTTTACACCTATTATCTGTCAAACACCATTCTCATTAAATGTCATGTTTTATTTTATTTAATACATAATTAGCCAAGGTTACATGAGTAGGTAATTGGCAGAGCTGATATTCAAAGTCATAAATTTAATAACCAGAAATATATGCTAACCTCCTCTTGCTGCCCTTCCCTCTTTTCTTCTCCTTCTCATCTCCATTAAGCATCTTTTTGGCCATCTCTTCAGCATGCTTACTGGAAGTTAAGTTGTAAAAACACATTTTCATTTTCAAAACCAAATAAGACCACAGACCAGATAAAGGTTTACACATGAACTTCACTCTCAATATTTTGGAGAGCAAAATCTGTTGTGAGGTTCATTGGTATAGCAAAAGAAAGTAAAAAAGATCTCCCTCCATCATAAAATCATCCCTAAAAAGTTCTGCCTAATTTAGCAAATAAAATATAGAATATACAGTTAAATAATTTTTAATATACACACAAAAATCAGCCTCAATCTGAAATTCAAATTAAACTGAACATTGTGTGTTTTACTTGGTCCCCTAGGGAAAACAACCTTTCTCACAAGACTCAAACGGTTATGACTGTAAATTTTAAAAGAGAAAGAACTAAAGAGTCAATATGACCTTTTGTTATCAATCAGTGGTAAATGGCGAACACTAGCTGGTTTTTTACCTCAAAACCCTCATATGAACTGATGAGGCTAAAGACCTAATGGCATTTCACATGCTGGGGATGCACAAGGACATTGCCAGGAGCCATGTGGACATCAGTGCCCACAGCCCCACACTGTGTGTCACTTGTCAGACTTAGTATTAATGAGCCAAGTGTAATCAGTCCCCCTAAGAGATCTGAAATAGCAGGTAACAGAGGAGCCCAGGCCTGCAAATTTAGGTCAGCATTCTATGAACTCATGATTACTCACGTGGTGCCGGGTCTTCATGTTGTAAATATATTTCACAGAATTCAAAGCATTTTTAATATCCTAGATAAATGCTTTCTTGAATTAAGAGCACATATTCCCATTTCTGGCTCACATCTGATATTAATTATTTGGTTCCCTCCTCCACAGAAATGATTGAGTAGCCAGTCCAGCTCCCTTTTCTTCTGGACCTTTTGAAGAACTTTCTAGTTTTTTTCCTTTCAGTGGGGTCATTTTCACTCATTGCAAATTTCTAATGTCTCTTGCCAGTCTACAAACTTTCTGCCTCTGTATAATCTGCTTCTTAATTCTTTCCCTATCCCCTAGAAGTTTTATCCTGAGGCAGACATAATTTATTCTTCAATGCTTATTCAAAAAGACTTTCCATATCCTTGCCAAAAAGCAAGGCCTTGCCAAATGGAATTCCTGTGTGGAGTTCTTTCAGAATCATGTCTTCCAACCAGAAGTGCAGCCAAAGAACTATCTGGGCAGCCGTATTAGCTGTCATACTTTTCAAAATCACTGGCAGGCAGCCGAAAGCACAGTCTGCCAAAGCCTCCACTTCCATTTTCACCAGAGCACAGGTCTTCAAGGACGTCCTCTCAACTCTTACAGCCACTTAGAAAGGGCTCCAGCCACTCTGCCAGTTTCCTGACTGAATGGAGTTCCTGCTGCTTTGAAAGTTTGCTAAAGGGAAACATCTGCTTCTCTATGGGTTTGGTTCAGTTTCCATTAAGGCAGTGAGTTGTTGTATTTTTGTGTGTGTCTTTTCTGAAATGTTAGCAATTTCAGCATCCATGTTTTTCTCAGCTTCCCATATTTCGGACTTTAAATATAAACATGTTTCTGCTTCATGGAGTTTCCTGGGAGCATTAAAGATTGATCTTTAAGACTGGTATCATCAGTGTGATATTAATTAGAATCTAGTCTATTATACATCTTCTCTATTGTTTAATTTCTTCCTTCTCCCCTGATCCTCATTAGCCTTTTTTATACCATACTCTTCTATAGTGTTTTATTTGAAGATGCTGGATTAAGCCATATATACATTAATCATTACTTATTTTTCCTAATTTATTTCTGAGTAACTCACTCCTTGGCATAACTATCTAGTTCCTTGCTATCTTATCCAAAATAAGAGACCTCTGGGACTACTAAGTGACCTAAAAATCTTCTAATTTTAAAACTCCTAATTTTAAAAGTTCAGTTGAGCTTCTGAAATTTTTTTCTCAATAACATCGCAATAATATTTTCTCTACAATGTGTTTAATACACGTTTACTCCATCAAGCATTACTAGAGGGAACAACGATAAGAGAGTATCTGTGGAAGACAGTTAGGATTAAAATAATGGGGATGGTCTTTGGAAACTACCTTTTGCTTTTGTCCTTAAATGCTTTAAAAAAAATCAATTCTTAGTCTTGCTGTTAGCTGGTTGTATTAAAAAAGTATGTATCAGCCTATCAGTTATATCTAAATTCAGTTCTCTGCTATGTCAACTATTTCCTCATTCATACCCTATCTTTAAGAGTTGTTAATACACCAATTAGTTCCCCAAGTACATCTATATTACTGTTCTGTCTTCTGGGCTAATCCACATGTCCATCTGTCTTGTAAGCATTTCTTATTAACAAAACCAAACAAATAAATAAAAAAATTCTCACAGGCAACCTCAACTTAATTTCTAAGAGTATATGCAAAACTTCATTCATTTTCTTCCCTAATTTTTCCTAGTCTCTTTTTGGCCACTGGGACTGAAATCACCTTCGTCTTTGGAAAAACGTTCCAGAAATCTCTACATCATCCTGTCTTCACCTTTGCATCCACATCGAGCACCTAAACAATATCTTATTAATTTACCTTCTAAATTCCCACCAATCTGTCTTATTTCTATCCTCTCACCACTCTGCTATGTGTCTTGCAGACCTCCCTGCCAATTTCTTAACTGGTCTTTCAGTCTTAAGTCCTGCTCTCTGTCTAACTTAGTCTCCAATCAGCAGCTAGAATGCTGCTTCTATGGCATAAATATTAGCATGAAACTACTCTGCTTTAAAATTTTAGATCCAATGTCCTTAATTTGGTTTCAAAATATCTCATGACCTGATGTCTATTTATTTCTTCAACCATATATGTTGAATTCTGAGTTGTTTGTGGCAGATGTGTTGAATTGCTTGCTGGTCTCAGGACTTTCTTCTTATGGCTCTTCCATATTCTGTTCCCTGAAATACCCTCATTCCACATAGATGGAACCAATTCACACTCACCCTTCTCCATTCTGCTTTGAACCCCAGGAGACTGATTTTGAGAACAACCTCTACACTTCTCATTCTTTCCCATTTCTAGTAGAGTTCAGATAATGCAGAGCCCTGGGGAAAGGTTGGAGGGAGAACAGTGAAATCCAAGTGTGTTTTCCCTCATCTCTCTCTCTCCAGTTTCCCATGGGTTGGCTGCTCCCCTTGACCTTCCTTAAACTAAGGTCATGGCTCCTGTGCACTGGGGTCCTCTCCATGCAGACTGTCTCCAGATTCCAGTAACCTGCCCACCCTTTCCACTTCAAGCCCAATCTAATGTCTCGCACTATTCCTTGTGGTGTCCTTGTCCTTTCACGTTGTTCTTTTCTTAAGCTCTTCTCATTACCTAATTTTAATATTCCATCTACTGAGATCCTGATATAAGTATTTGAACACGATAGTTTGGAACTAAAATGAAAGGGTTAGAGCTGAGATTATAATTTTTTTCTATCGTTCCCAGTATAAAAAATTTAAGCAGATTTAATGTCACTGGTTTGAATAAGAATTATTTGGGGGGCTAGGACTGGGGCTCAGTGGTAGAGCACTTGCCTAGCTTGTGTGAGGCACTGGGTACGATTCTCAGCACCACATACAAGTGACTACAATAAAGGTATAAAAATATTTTACAAAAAAGAATAATTGAGGACAAAAGTGTTGGTAAAATAGAAGAGCTGCTACAGACTGAGCCCTAAATCACTCAAAGGCTAGATTTAACAGAGGTGGTTAGGGTGGTAGAGCTAGAGGTGAGGAGTATGAGAAGAACTGTATTAAAGAATGAGAAGTGAAAAGGCACACTCATACATTGCTGATGGAACTGCAAATTGGTACAACCAATCTGGAAAGCAGTATGGAGATTCCTTAGAAAACTTGAAA
This sequence comes from Geosciurus inauris, assembly GCA_004024805.1. Classification (NCBI taxonomy): domain Eukaryota; kingdom Metazoa; phylum Chordata; class Mammalia; order Rodentia; family Sciuridae; genus Geosciurus; species Geosciurus inauris. Next base: position 47,377 of record PVHX01005566.1, on the reverse strand, counting down.
TGGAACCACCATTTGAGCCTGCTATCCCACTCCTCAGTCTATTCCCAGAAAACTTAAAAACAGCATACTATAGTGCTGTAGTCACTTCAATGTTTACAGCAGCTCAATTCACAAAAGCTAAACTGTGAAACCAACCTAGATGCCCTTCGATAGATGATTGGATAAAGAAACTGTGGTATATATACACAATGGAATATTACTCAGCAATAAGAGAGAATAAAATTATGGCATTTGCAGGTAAATGGATGGAGTTGGAGAATATCATGCTAAGTGAAGTAAGCCAATCCCAGAAAACCAAATGCCAAATGTACTCATTGATAAGTGGATGCTGATCCATAATGTGGGGAAGGACATGGGAACAATGGTGGAACTCTGTTCACAGGGGTGTAAGGGGGAAAGGGCATGGGGACAGTAAAGGTGGTGGAATATGAAAAGGGAAAGTGTCAAAAAAAAAAACAAAAACAAAGGCCAGATGTTTTCTCTGATAGGTGGCTACTTACCATAAGGGGGACTGTAGGAAAGAATAGAAGTACTTTGGATTACACAAAGGGGAATGAAGGGAAGGGAGGGGGAATGGGAATATAAAGATAGCAGAATGAATCAGGCATTACTATCCTATGTGCATATATGATTACAATGTCATTCTACGTCATGTACAACCAGAAGAATGAGAAGTTATAGTCCATATATGTATATCAAAATACATTCTACTCTCATGTATAACTAATAAGAATAAATAAATAAACAAAGTGCCATGAAATATTTCATCTATGGAGGAAAATTATCTCTTTAATTAAGGAGGGGAAGAAGGGCCACATGGCTTCTCAATGAGTTGGAGTCCAGAGAGATGGAGAAAGCAGGAGTCCCCGGGTTAGACGATATGGAGTCTCTCTGGATGGTGGCGATCCACGGAGCCAAATTCCCCAGGCCCTGGGGTGTAGGTAGAAATGTGCTCTGCCCCAGCAAGACGCAGAGACACCCGGGACAAGAAGAGGGACACCACTGGGGCGAGGAGCAGGAAAACACCGTTTATTCTAGAAACTACAGAAACTTATATGCACTCTTGGACCAATCAGGTCCAAAGGTCACAAACAAAGGGGTGCTCTTTGGCAAGAGCACAGTCTATTAGCATAGAATGGGGAAGGCTGGAAGGGAGGGGTGGGAAGGTATGGAGATGCTCCTACAGAAAATAATATAGTGAGTACTCCTGTACTCCCTATGCACTTTTAACTAACTTTAACATTTCAATATTTAGATTCTTATTGATTTTAAAGAAAAAATTATTATAAATACAATTCAATCTTCATACTCCCCCTTTCCCGATCCTATTCTGCTTTATCATTCTCCAACAAACAGCTCAATTCTATGTGATAATCTGTTTTTCTCCACCAAAGAGTGATACCCACCATGGCTTCATAGTAAATTTTCATAAATGCTATTGAAAAAAAAAAGGATAAGAAGTGAGGTTAATGAAAACTCACACTAGAAATCAAGAAATTACCCCCTTACAATGAAATATTAAAAGCAACAGCAAAATTCAATAAAGCTGTGAAGTCATTGTTCTTGCAAAAGTGTCAAATCCAGGATCATATGTTCTGACCACCATATCTATTGTGTTACCTTGGCTTATATCTTGCTAAAAATCTGTTCTGGACTGAATACTTAAAAGCATTTGGAATGGATTGCAGATATAAGCATTGTAATAAGGAGCATAGAAAAAAACTTATTTATTTTCTATCACCGCCAACAGGGCCAATGGGTCTTTCTCTACTGCTTTAGTCACTGAAACAGTCACAGGAGATAAAGAAAGATCCACTGATTTCTGTATTTGGAAGTTTTTGAGAAGCACATATTAATGAAAGACTAGAAGGCTGATTAAAGAACAAAGTAGACAGTTAATTGAAAAATATTCAGAAAATTATGATTGGGACAGTGAGAGATACAAAAATAATTTGATATCTAATTAACAAGAAAAGAAGGTAACATTTATAACTCCATTTGTATTCTTAACAAAGTGATCCTGTTTATCATAGACCATTTGTTTGTTCCTGTTAAGTTGTTTGATGGATATAGGAGCTTAGGTTTTAAGACTCTCCTTGGAGATGAAAAGAGGGGACAAGAAAGAAGGTTCTCTAGGATTTACAAGGCTTTGTTCTAGTCAGAGTAAACTTCCTTTCACTCAAAAATCTTTAGTAAGATTTAAAGAATTCATAAGACTCATGAGTGGATGAATGGATTTGTGTCTTGCTATATGTACATAAAATAAAATAAAATAAAAATGTAATAAAATTTTACATTCAGGGTAAAATAAAGTCTTAATTATAATTTGGGTGTGGGTTGGAACCATGAAGCATAAGCCCCCAACAAGTCTTTAAGTTTATTGGATATGATTTTAAATTTCATATGCAATGCTATTGGCAAGCCAAAATCAGTACTTAGGCCAAGTTTGTCTAGATTTCTTAGTGACAAGTAAACCCAAGTGAATAACAGGGTTATATATAATAAATGAACAAAAGTTCTCAGCATGTTGAAAATGTTGGGAAGGGATAACAGCTTTCCATAAACATTAAAATGATTGGTAGGTGCTATTTGGCTAACTCAGCTGATCTATATTGAACACCTGACTTATAGGATTTAGTAGCTGAGAACATAAATGCTTAGATGGAACTCTAATTTTGGCACTTTTCAGTCATGTAATTTGAGACATGTTTTAAATTCTGCACAATTTCAATTTTCTTAGATTTAAGATGGGGACAATATTAATGATATCTACCTTCTAGAATTTAGGAAAAGATTTAAAATGTTGTGTTTAAAGCAACCAAGTCATTACTCAACTAGTGTCAGCTTTACAACAAATCAATAATAAATATTAGCTATTATTGGTGGTGATAAAAGCTCATTTAAATAAGCCTTCTGCTACATAAACTATCAGGATATAAAAATTTAGGAAGTACTTTTTCAGAAGTGTGAAGTGCTGATGTAATTTCAATAAATAAAAGTTAGGGATTCAGATAATATCTTAATGTTAACATGCTTACCAGAATCAGAAATATTCCCAAACTGGGAAACCACATGCTTCATCTTATTTAATATTTTGTGAAGGAGCAGTGATTCTCAATAATGACATACATACATACATTACACTGATTTAGGTGTTTTAGTCAGCTTTTTCAATGCTGTTACTAGAAGATCTGGCCAGAATAATTTTAGAAGAGGAAAAGTTTATTCGAAAACTCACGGTTTTAGAGGTCTCAGTCCATAGACAGCCGGCTCCATTTCTCTGGGCTCGAGGTGAGCAGAACATCATGGCCGAAGAGTGTGGCAGAGGAAAGCAGCACCATAATAACCAGGAAACAGAGGGACTCCACTTTCCAGATACAAAATATATACCCCTAAGCCACACCGTCAGTGCCTATGCTTCCAGCCACACCCCACCTGGCTCCAGTTACCACTCAGTTAATCCCTATCAGGGGATTAATTCACTGATTGGGTTAAGGCTGTCATATCCCAATCATTTCTCCTCTAAATCTTTTTACATTGTCCCACACATAATTTTGGGGGGACATCTCACATCCAAACCATAACACTGCAGATATTTACAAAATAGACCTACTAAATGAGATAATCTGGGGATAATGTGTATGTGTGTCTCTGCTAATGGCTACCAGAGTTGAGAAACAATTTTGCTAAGTGAATTTCCACATTGCCTGTGGGTTGAATCAGTTTATAATTAATCTTTCCATGATAGAATAACATGATTCTGGCATTGTTGGACACAACGGTAGATGGTGTGACTTTGCTTAACCTTGCTCTTTGATCGCATTATTTATAGGACTGTTAGAATAATTCCAGAGGCATCTTTTGCTTGAAAAGATATAGAGCTATAGCAAAGATGTGTTGCTTTAACCTTAGATGTTTAGATATATCTGCTTAAAACTGATAACTTAAGAGTTTGATTTGTTTTACTAGTCTCTTGACTATGAATGAGTTTTGTAGGACATGATGTTTTTCTGAAATAATGACTTCTAGAATGAGTTTCTCCAATTTATTTTTAAATTAAAAAATGTATAATCATGGTATTCAGAATATATACCCCAACTGATTACTAAAATGTGCCATATGCAGTGCCTAAGATCTAATCAGCATATTGTTGAGAAATATTTCATACATATTTTAAATTCTCATATTTTTGCTGCATTTCAGCACCACAAATTGTATATTTTATTCAATGACTGTCCTATCAAACCTAATACATATTTGTAAATCTTAATTCAAACTCAATGGGTATGGATCCATACAAGCTTAAACTGCAATTTCGCACAACTGTAGTTTTAAATTACAATTCGTGAATGCATTTAATGTGCTCTGCTGTCTGGAAAGTGACTTAGAGAGCTACGTGTATAAAAGGTGGCACAAGACACATAGGGCAAGGAGAAAATGTGCTGTACTTTTGCTACTCACTAATAATTAGTCTTAAACCCGCTTTTCTATATTCCCCATAATGACAGCATTTACTCTCATGGGTATAATATTTTCATCTTCTCATATTTATTTTCTACATAGGAATTTTATGACTATTCTAAATACGTGCAACCCCTAGGGAAGGTAACCTCTGATAAGTGCAAAATGATAAATTATAGAGTTACATCATTTAAATTTAGTACCATCTTGGTAAAAGTATTATTCATAATTTACCAGAATATTAATAGAGAAAAATAATCTCTCATGTATTTTTTGCTAGACAGATTATCATTTATTTCACAATAGCCATTCAGTATGTAAGAATCATTTTCGCTAGTGACCAAATAGTTCCTCCTCATTTGACTTTTAATCTCAAAACACCAGTTCTCTAAAAGTATCTGGCATTCTTTGTTCAATCATTCACATCAAAGTTACCTCCAAAAATATAGACTTTATCATGGTACCCTTCCTCTATATCTGAGAAGGCTCCCATCTCCCACAGAAGCCAAGTGACTCCTTGGAACATGCTTCAATCCCACCGGCTTTTCTTCTAAGTAACAGTTCCTTCTCCCTCACTCCATTCCTCTTCATTCTGTCCTCTCACTTTTCTCTTAAGAGTGTCCCCAGATCTGGGACTCTGCTTGTGATTTATCATCATCCTCAAATATATTTTATTTCCTTCTCTACTCTTTTATTAAGACTTCTGTTAGGTATTATTGTCTGGAAATGAAAACTTCCTTGCTCCCTCACTTAGACTTTCCTCCATTCTCTTCATTCTTGTACACATAAGTTACGCAGCTCTTGGGTCTTCCATTCAACTTGTAGCTAATTTATTTCCTTGTCCTCAGTACATTTTAAAGTTTTTTTTTTAAATATTTTCTTAGTTGTAGACAGAAACAATATCTTTATTTGTTTATTTTTATATGGTGCTGAGGCTCGAACCCAGTGCCTCACACATGCAAGGCAAGCGCTCTGCCACAAAGCTACAGCCCCAGCCCCATTTTAAAGTTTTGAGAACAGGGATCAATCAGGTCTCACTTGTCTTTGTATCCATAGGGCCTAGTACAATGCTTTGTTAAAAAATGATACTCGGAATATGTGAACTGAAAAAAACAAAACAAAACAACAAATAAAAGATCATTCCACTTTGCATCCTTTTTGAATGCTTTCGTTTGTTTGAAATAGAGATGGTACATGGAAGCTTACTACTATGTCATTAGCAAGTAAATATTACTCAGAGTGCACTACAATTCTGCAGAGCACTGCATAATCTGCAGCTCTTCTGATACTTAATTATCTTATATTTCTAAATTCTTGCCAGAAAATATTAGAAAGAAAGTTAATCTTTCTTTAATTTAATACTTTTTGAAAATATTTTTAAGCTTAAATGTTTTATTTTCATACAATTATTTGATCCAATAAGTATAACGTTCAACCATTATAGATACAGATAATTTTATCAGTCTTGACACAAATGATATAAAGGAGTAGAAAATGGTTGTTTAATCTTATTCCTTAACTTATCATATGTAAACAGGCACACATTAAAGACTCAGTTCTACTCTACTCATACAGAAAATATATCTGAATTCTCCAAGTATCATAGAATATTGCGGTAGAAAAGAAGAATAAAGAGGAATATATAAATTTCGTAATGATATATAAAAGAACTGTCTCTTGTAGTGTACATGTGTTTATTTGATTTTAACCCCAGATATTTTAATTTTAATGTTATTATTTGTGAATAGTTTTAAATCACAAGCATATTTTATCTTTTTTTCTCTTTTCTTAAAATAGTAGAAGGGGATTAGCCTTTCATGAGTAGCTATGATGTATCAAGTTCTCTGCCAGAAAAACTATAAATACAATTCTTTCAAAACTGATATTGTCTTAGGTTTGAGGATATGAAAATATCTGCTATAATTTTCTCTTTTCAACATGTACCTTAATTTCAGGCCCGGCAATGTACTCTACTCCTTAAAAGCAGGTTCAAAGACTACAGAAATTAAGAAGCTCCATGGCTAATGTGTGGAATCAGAAGGTAAAATATCAATGGAAAAATAGAAAAAAAGGAAAAGCATACAAGTGGTTAGCTCACAGAAAATATTAATAGGAGAGGGTCTATAAAGTTTCCCCTCTGTCTTTGGTGTAATTATCTCAGATAAGAAGATAAGAGAATTTATAATGCAAATGTATGTGGACTATTTGAAACTTAGATATAATTTTACAGTTGACTGAATTCTATTAAGTTATGTTTCACAAAAATCTATGCATGATTCTCAGAGTACAACAATATGAGGAGGCCCAATGGTAAGAAAATTACTGCACTGGCCTGCTTTAAGGAAATAAACTATATTCCTGAATGGACTGGTTAGTATTTAATAACTTATGAAATGTCTAAAGATTATAGATAATTATTTCATTGGACCCTGAACCATCCTTGTCAAATGCATTGACTTTTTCTGGGAAAATTGGTCTCTGAATATAGCCTAGACATTAACATTATCATTTAAATGGACAGATTGGTCTGACAGCACACAAAACCACATCTTAAAGCAATGAGAAATGTAAATACTCACTGCAGCAAATAGGCCAAGCAACTGGATGGTAATCAAAATAAAATACCACTAAAACTGATGATGCAAGTGATTTAGATACAGATTATTTGATATAAGCAAATACTGAATTTGTGTGTATATTTAGACCTACCTTATCAATCTATATTTATATATTTAACTATTTATGGCATGGTTTACATATATTTTTTAAATCATTTAAAAAATAATTTTAAAAAACTTACCACTGAAACAATGTCTGTATTCTTTCCATGATAAAAATATGTTGTTAAATTTCCCTGAGATTATGTACTTTATCAAGAAATACCTAACATTATGAAAAAACATTCAAGAAGATTTGGTTCTTATTCTCACTAACTAGAAATCAACTTAGTCTAGGTCTTGGCTGCAGATAACAGGAGATACTATTAGCTATTCTAAGCTAAAACTTTTGGAACAGTTCTCACAAAAGGTAAATACAGAGGAACAAAAGAAAATCTACCATTTGTTCCTGCTCAGCACATAATCTGGCCAGCAGGCTGTGGCATTGACAGGTAACTGATTCTCTTTTTATCTTTGTATCAATCAATCAAGACTTAAAGTCTCTAGTGGAAGAATGCAGGTGACTAGGCAGAGGTCACAAGTCTGTCTCTTAGCTGTCAGAAGATGAGAATAGAGGATTTACTCTTTTTACTTCCACCATGGGAGGTGGATGATGGCTTTCCACAAAAAATGGAAAGTAGGAATTAGGATTGTAAATGTCAGCCAGAAAGACCTTTAGAAACATGACTATTGTTGAGATGGTGCAAAGGCTACTACAGCACTGGAGAGAGAAGGGACATGGAGGAGCAGCAGTAATTAATAGGAAAGAGAATCCAATTTTAACAAAAATACACATTAATGTGATTTTAAAGGGGAAGTTCTACAGGGGTTGGGGGCAGGGGGAATTTGCTGCTGAGAAGTTAATCAAATGAAGCCTGGTGTGAAGGACAGATGAGCTGATGTCGACTTAGGTAAAAGCTGAAAGCAGGAATTCTGACAGGAAAAGTTAGGGGAAGATAACATCAGAAGCATGATTTGTATAATACATTTGCTCTCTGACAATAAGTAGAAGAGAAAGTTATGAAGATGAGATAGTGGCATAGAATCTCTTTTGTGGCTTTCAAATTAAATAAGGAAGCACAGTATACTGAGAATTTCTAATACCCTCAATTCTTTTGAAGAATAGGTACTGGGAATGATTTGCATTATTATTGACAGTATGAGGGTATACAGATTCTTCAGGTTTAAAGTTTGAGTGATCCCTTTGCCATATTCAACCTTTATTTATTAAGACTTTGTAAATTTTTGCTCACATGTCTATTATATACCATTAGTTTACTCTACATCTACTAGTATACTTCTCCACTACTTAATGAATTATAATCTCTCCCAGTTTGATACCATATCTAGCACAGAGTCTAGAATTTAGAAAAATATGCGAAAGATGTCTGATGGATTCATTAACATACACAAAAAGTATGTAGACAGTATTTTCTGATATCATATTTTAATCCATTCATAGTCTCAAAAGTTTGATAATTAAAACTAGGATAATAAAGATTGCTGGCAGGTAAGATTAACAAATAACTTAAAGCTATTTTTTTAATTAATCCTCTTAATTCATTTCAACAAGCAGTTATTGTGTTTATTGTATGCTAAGCATAGTTATGTTGAGGACTAGGAACAGACAAACTGATAAGACCTGTTCTTTCCCTTAAGGAGCCTACAGTCTAATCTTCAGGCCTCATTGTCTGGTCTCCAACTGAGATGTACTGAGGATGAATTTCTTGAGGCTGTAGCCTGGGAAGCTGATGAAAGCAAGTCTTAAGTGATTCTTAAGCATATGACTACTTCTGAATCAGACTTGGTAGAAAGCAGATGTGATTATAACAAAACAATCAACAATTCTCAAAGAAAGATAAGGTGAGAACCCTCATCAGAGAAGAGAGTTTATAGGGTACATCCAGGGATTTTGGAATTTAGGAATTCTTAAATGAGTGTGAGAAATATTGAAAATGGTATATAACTAACTTCTAAGATCAGGTAACAAAACTAACTTCTTTATAATTATTCTAAATATACTCTAGAAGACAATAAAATACTTAATTACAAGAGTAAAATCATATATATGTATATAATTACATACATATACATATTATATACATATATACATACATATTATATACATATATATGTGTGTGTAAAATTAATATGTGTTTGTGCATACACACAAATATATATCTGGGCTAATAATTTGAACAAATCAGGAACCAAGAAGCTTTTTATGACTTTCCTAATGTCAACTCAAATTTGGATAATTCATCACAACTGCCATAATTTACAATATGTATTCATAAAAGCTCTTATGTTGAAAAAAAGAAAGGTGACAACATCCCTGTCATGGAGAATTGTCAGCAGGGGAGTTTTATATATAGCAAAATCTGTCTTTGTTTCTATGTCAGATAAGCAGACTGATACTCATCAACTGTATGGTTTCCAACAAGAAGGAAAAGCAAAATCTTCCTATGGAATTAAGATCTATCATTAAAACACCCTGTGAAACAGCAGGCTGATATCCTGAATATTATTGAATATTGGCAATTTGTGGAAAGCAAACCCAATTGTATGACTTTCAAAGGATATATCAGTTAATGTCCAGTTGTGAATACAAGGTAGTTATGAATCTTATTATTTCTATTCTCCATATGTTAAATGTCTTTTACAATAAAAAAAGTTCCTTTTATGATTACAATCTACTTTATTTTCAAGATAATTGAATACTTTCCAAAATATTTGCCAAAATCATCATTGAGTATGTATAAATTAATATGTGTATGTTTTATATGGGGTGTGACCAAAGACATGATGTAGTAGAAAAGCCTTAAGTGAAAATATAAAAAAATTAATAAAAAGTATGGTCTTCTGTGTGATATGAACCTTCAGTGACTGTTGTTTAATAAACTAGATCTTCTTTGCTATTGCATACAGTTTTTTAACAAAAAGGGAAGTAAATGGAGCAAACCATGGAGTACAGAGTAGAAACAGTAGGATAAGCGGCAGTGTAACACTAAGAAATACTCAGGCCAGAATAAGAAGATAAATATTTCATATGAATAAAAGTTTTACTGATTTTCTTATAAGTGGATTTGGAACCTAATACCGAAATCCCATATAGGCCTGGGGCAGTGGTATAATCCCAGCGACTCGGGATGCTGAGGCTCAGGATTATATGCCTGTAATCCCAGTGGCTCAGGAGGCCGAAGCAGGAGGATCATGAGTTCAAAATGAGCCTCAGCAGTTTAACGAGACCTAGACAACTGAGTAAGACCCTGTCTCTCTATAAAACACAAAAAAGGGCTGAGAATGTGGCTCAGTGGTTCAATCCCTGGTACTCCTACCCCCCAAAAAAGAAAAAGAAAAATCCCATATATGTGTTTATATCATATATATAGTAGTAAATGAGCAAATTATTAAAATTTTTAGACATTTTGAATTTCAGTTTATAAATATATTAAGCTCTTATTATTTATGCTTATACCTCTTTGTTACCTATGTTTTCTTTAAATATTTCAAACTTAAAGAATACTTTAGGCATGATATTAAATAAACATCTAGACCAATGGGATTTCAAATCAATACAGAGAAAATTCCTTTAAAAAATTGTGCAATTTTTTTTTTATTTTGACAAAGATGTTTTAGATAGGACAGTATCAAGTAAATGTAAGCGATTTGTATAGACAAGCATGTAAAAATATACTCTTTATTAAAAGCTATTTTTCATGTTATATTTAAGTTGCTTACATCTTGCCTACTTCAAACAAATGGTTTGAAGTTATAATCTCTAAAAAGTAACCAGTGTTTACAAACTAAGGAACTATCCTGAATAAATACATCATGCCAGGAATTCAACTAGGTGAATTTCTTGGCTTTTCAGAGAAAACTGAGAAATAGTCTTCTCTCTGGCTTCTTTTTCAATACTTAACAACTGATAGCTTATTATAAAAATAATGTCAATGTGGTGATAATTTATTCAAATATCAAGTACGTAAAGGGAATATATGTTGAAATATCCATGTGCCATATTAAAGTTTTACTGTAGTGTTTCTTACTGTATTATTTGTAAGATTTGATTAGGAAACCATGGGGACACCAACAGTGACTTAAAAAACCAAGAAAGAAAAATTTTCAAATCAAATTGAAAATCTTTCCAGTATAAAAGAGGTTTATTTAGCATACTACTTTTATAATATAAAAGAGAAGAGGCTTACTTTTTTAAAAAAAAATCTTCTAAAATAAATTAGAATAAAAGAGATATTAATCATTCAGGACTTACATAGATCATCAACTGGAGCAGGAAGAAAAGGGAAACCTAGCAAGTCCATAGAGTGGGACAAAGCTCTCACCGTCTCTTCAGGGCTCTGCCAATTCTCTTTCTGTCAGCACAGGTGCGGTGCTACAGCAGATCTAAATGTGTCTGCAGTCTCCTGCACCTGTGAGTGCCATCAGGCCAGTAGCAAAAATGCCTTCCTCACAGTTGTACTTGAAGACATTGCAATTTATTCAGACTTAATGAGGTAAAAGAGGAATGCCTCTGGAACTGTCTGCTCCTCAAAACTAGACATTTTTTTTAAACCTCAAAGATTAAATTCTTCTGTTAGCAATATAAAAGAAACATTGAAATTTTTGGACTCAGATTTCTCTTATCTACTTATAATAGTGACTGAGTTTCTTGCACAGAATGAAGAGTGGCTAAATTGATTGAAGATCTGTTGTGTTTCAGTTACAGTGCTTCTCACTCCATTTCTGTGAGACACAGATGCAAAAAATAAAAAAAAAAAAAACTCGGTTGATGTGCAGAATGCTTTGCTTTAAATGTGGTTGAATAAATTTCATTATTATGCAAGACTATGGAAGTAGAGTTAAAGAACTGATATAATTGAGACAACTATGACATCAGAATAGTGAAAAAGGTCATGAGGTCCTGATCGACAATGTAAGCCTAATGTAAAATATATTTTGTTAATACCAAGGTTATTTCTCTAAATAATACAGTATGATATTTTGCTTCCTCCAGGAGAAGATTAAAAGTTTAGATCCCTGTTATCTTACAAAGGAGGTTTACAAACATTAAAGATAGTATAAAAATATTATTTACAGGATCATAAATTTCTTTCACCTCAACTTTCTCAATTATAGACTTCACTGTAGATCTCTGTTGTAAGAAGTAAAAATAATAGTTATAGCTAAATTAGGATTCAAACCCAAATTTAAATAAAATTTTTAAATGGAATTTAAATAAGTATATTAAAGACAGGAAACTTTGTGAAAATACTAAAAAGAACCTTATAAGAAAAAAATGTAGAAATACAAGTAACAAAAGTGGTTCGATTACATACAATAATATCAGAGGAATGAAAAAGCATGATCAAGAAGAGCAATACAAGCCAACTAGAAAGAGGAAATTTGAAAATCAAAATTGAAATGATGATTTATATTACTTCCAGCTCTATCATCTGTCTATTCATCCAATCTGGAAAAGGTTAAAAATACAACTTTTAGTGTTTGAGACTGACACATTGGACATTTCTTTTGTCATAATATCTTTCATTGTACATATTGAGGATGTTATAATTGAGTCATGACACTAATTTGTGTGTGTATGTATAGCAGGGATAGACTAAAATTATGTATTATATATGTAAATAGTTTACATTAACATACCCATACTCTTTTACCATACATGTTGTTATGCATATATCACCACATAACATATATGTAATTTTAAATTTATGAGTTCTGCATTCATGTATGCATATATACCAATACACAGAAAAGCATATTTACTAGCAGACCATATGGGTAATCTTTCTTCATACCTTAATACGACAATAGTGTTTTCGTGATACCTTTCTTGTTTGTCAGATGAGTGTCCAGATAAGTGTCCATTGTCCTCTTAGCAACCTTTTCATGCACAATTCATGCATTTAGGTGATAGCAAAGGCAGAACACAGGTATGCTTAGGCATTTCCTTACATGCATGTCTTTTCTTTTTAGACTATAAACAACTGCAGAGCACAAGTCATAATATATTTTCACGCATCATTCTAAGCTATTTTCATGTGTTAGCACTTTATTTTGTAATACACTGTAAGTTGACCCCCCATCCAGTTAAGAGGAAGTAACATTCATCCTTGTGTTGAGTGTTCAATGTTTCAAAATGGTCAATCAATATTTGTGACTAATTACACTATTTATTCATTAAGTGTTTGATAAATACATATTACATGTTAGCCATTGTAAGGCATGGGATCTGTATAAGTTGATCAAAATATATGTGGTTTACAAGTCAATAAAAAGTAAAGAAAATTATGAAAGCAAAATGTATGACTCCTGATCATTCAAGAAATTCTTCCTTGAGTAGTGAATTTTGAGTTGCAAAATTAATTTTATATAAAATTCAGCTATGTATAACTTTTATATAAAATTCAGCTATGTATAACTTAGGAAAGTGATCAAAGGCCTTGAGTGAATGGAATTCACTTAATGTATTGCTATTTCAAAAGGCACATGTCGGTAGAGCGCTGTAGGTTCACTGACACCTAACAGGCCAGCTGCTCACTCTGGTGTCTGTCCAGTCATCAAGATCTGATCTGGAGTTTCTCTTATGTTGTTCTAGCAGCATTCCTTTTGCTCAATTTACGTGGATTCCTTCCTTCTCAGGTCACCACAGAGCAGCTGTTCTGAGACCTCACTGTTATTCTTCCTCCACGCATGTCCAGCTCAGCACTCAAGAAGCAGTAGTCATTGTTTAATATCAGTGGATTGGTTGCAATCCAGACACTTGCCTTGCCATTTGATCAAAAGAATGACAAAAGATAAGACTCAGATGATACTATTAAAGTGCTAAACCGGGCATGGTGGATCACGCCTGTAATCCCAGCTGCTCTGGAGGCTGAGAGAGGAAGATGGCGAGTTCAAAGACAGCCTCAGCAATGGCAAGATGCTAAGCAACTCAGTGAGACTCCATCTCTAAATAAAATACAAAAATAGGACTAGGGATGTGACTCAGTTGTTAAGTGCCCCTGAGTTCCCTCCCCAGTATACACCCCCCAAAAGTACTAAGATAGGTTGAATGAAAAAGTAGTATACTGGCAAACAGTGGACATTAAAATAAAACCATTAATTTAGTTGATCCATAATAAAACACTAGTAAGTCATAAAATACAATTGCTCTGTAACTTGCTTTATAATTCCAAATTGTAGTGATGACAAACTTAGGAGATGGTCATTTGAATAACCAAAATATATGTTGTGATCCTCAGCAATTGCCCTATACACATGAATAAATGCATTTACAAGAAAGAAGTTAATTCAAAAATAATATTCTGACTGGCTAATGATTTCATCCTCTTCATTTGTCATAATTCTAGTAGTGATAACTAATTATTTTTATCTTTAAAAAATATCTATGTTTTCCTTTTACCTAAAAGCACCATGAAGCCAGAGAGCTCTGTTTAGTCTTTAATTCAGTTCTAGATAATGGGAATAATTGCTCATGATTATTATTATTTTTAGTGCTATGTTTTAGGCACCATTCTAAGCAATTTCCATGTATCAGCAACTTATTGTTTAATGTGCTGAGTTTGATTCCAGATCCATAGGTGAAAGCATACTCCATGTGGCCTGTTTCATTAAATGTGACTAAAATCTTCAGAGAATACATGGAGTACCTCTATGAAGACTGAATTCCTCCCTAAGAACCTTCTAAAAAAGAAAAGAGAAATATGATGGTCCAAAATTACTGGTGATTTCTCTCAAACATGTTACAAAATGCAATGTCCATTTTATTTAATATATTCCAGAAAATGGAAGAGGAAGTAAAACTTCTCAACCTGCTTTAGGAAGTCAGTATTACCCTACTGTATAAAACAGACAAAAACAACACTCATAGAGACATACATGCATACATGCAAACTAAAGACCAAAAGAAATTAGAGATGAAAGTTTTAACAAAACATTGAAAGTTGAATCCAGCAACAAATAAAAGTAGTAACATACCATAGACAAGTGAGATTTAGCCAAGAATTGGCAAGATATTTAATATCAAAAACTCAGTGCAATTCATAATAAAAAGTAAAGATCCTAACACACTAGAAAACAAAACAAAACAAAATACATAAGACCATATAAGTTGATGGAGAAAAAGCATTTGATAAATTCAATATATATGCATGATAAAAACAAGTAAACTCAGTAAGCTAGAAATAGAAGGGAACTCCTTCAATTTAATAAAGAGTAGCTACACAATAACTTAATAAGTAACACCATTCTCAACAAAGAATGAGTGATCTCTGTAGAAAATCTAGAACAATACAAGGATCTTCACTTTTATCAGTTTTATTTAACATACTAACGATTAGGATCAGTACAGTAAGGCAAGAAAAAGAAACAAAAGGTATATAACTTAGAAAAAATAAGTGTTCCTATATACAGATAATGATTGTGTACATGAAAATTTCCAAATATCAAAAAGAAAAAAACACACTTTCAGAAATGATAAGTTGCTTAGTCATGTTTTAATATACAAATGTAATATACAGAAATTGATTATTTTTATATTCTAGCAATAAACAACTGGAAACTAACACTGATAAATAATAGCAATTATAATACATCCAAAAATGAAATGATTAGGTATATGTTGAAAAATATATAAAAAATGCACTCTGAAAAGCTAAAAAAATCAATAAAATAATTTTTAAAAGAACAGAATAAATATGACAATATACCATATTCATGTATTGTAAGACTCAGTATAGTAAAACTGTTAATTAAACTCTTATTGATATGTAAATTTAGTTTAATTTGAACAAAATCCCTAGCAGGACTTTTGTAGATGGGGGAATTATATTCTAAAATTTATTCAGAAAAGGAAAAGATCTAGCATATATAAATTTTTATATTTCCTTTTCATTGATTTTATATTGTGTAATAAAGCAGCAGTTACCAAGACAATGAAATCTGTATAAAAGAATGATAAATATATCAGTGAAGTTGAACTAATAGTACAGAAATAGACCCACAAAAATACAGCCAGTTGATCTTTTGACAAAAATGTAAGGATAGTTTTCAAAAATAATGTGGAAACAACTAAAATTGATATCCAACATAACAAACCTGAACCTAATCATTACAACCTATAAAAAATTAAGTCTTATAAATTATAGGACTAGCTGAAGAATTTAAAGCTCTAAAAGATATAAGTCAACATAGGAGAAAAATCTGCACATGAAACTAAAAGCATTGTCCACAAAAGAAATTAAATCTTGTTCTAGGAATGAAGAGAAAAGCTAGGAGAAAACATTTGTAAGTTATGTAATAAAAATTCATCTGTATCCCAAATATGTAAACAACTCTCAAAACTCAGCAAACTGATAATAAAGTTTATGTGAAGAGGCAAAAGACCCAGAATTGCCAACTCAATGTTGAAGATAAAGAATAAAGTCAGAAAACTGACACCACCCAACTTCAAGGCTTACTATAAAGACAATAATGAAGACGGTATGATACTGGTGAAAAACTAGGCACATGGATCAATGGAGCAGAAACCAGAAACCAGAACTAAAACCAGATGAAAACATCATTCAACTGGCCTTTGAGAAAGGAGCAAGGAACCTAGAATAAAGATAGCATTATGACAGATGGAGTTGGAACAACTGGACCTACCTACGCAAATAAATGAATCTAGACACAAACCTTAATCCTTCACAAAATGGATCAAAGACCCAAATGTAAAATCCAAAAATATAAAACTTCTAAAAGATAACATAAGGGAAAAAATCTGGGTGACCTTTGATTCGGCAATGACTTTCTGTATACCACACAAAGAGTACAGCCCATGAAATAAATAAATTGAGAAGCTAGCCTTCATAAAAATTAAAAATTTATGTAAAAAATATCAAGAAAATGAGAAAACAAGCCATAAATTATGGATAAATATTTCCCAAAGAAATATCTGATAAAATACTATAATAAAATGTACAAAGATTATTAAAAACTCAAAAATAAGAAAAATATTGGTTAAGATATAGGAGACAACCTAAACAGACACCTCATCAAAAAAGGATAAACAAATGACAAATAGGCATACAAAATAGTTAATATGATATATCTTTAGAGAATTGCAAATTAATACAACTAGATACCATTACAGACCTATTAGAACAGCCAAAATCTAAATCTCTGACAATACTAAATGCCAAAGGTGTGCAACAATGAGGATTCTTTCCCTGCTGATGTGAATACAAAATGATGCAGCCACCTTGGAAAGCCATCTGGTTGTTCCTTATACTAAACATACTCTTACCCTGTAGTCTAGCAATTGTGCTACTTTGTATTTACCAAAATGAACTGAAACTCACCTCTACACAAAAACCTGTACATTGACATTTATAGCAACTTTATTAATAATTATCAAAACTGGGAAGCTGCAAGGATGTTCTTTAGTAGCTGAATGGATAAAATGTGATACATCTAGTCAGTGGAGTATTATTCAATTTTAAGAATAGTTAAGTAATTAAACCATGAAAAGACATTGAGGAAACTTAAATGCATATAACTAAATGAAAAAAGTCAATCTTTAAAAGCTCTATATTGTATATTTCCGATTTTATGACATTCTGCAAAAGGAAAAACTGTAGAGTCAGAAAAAGGTTAGGGTATATGAGAAGTTAGTGGGAAAAAAGGGATGAATGGGAGAACACATCATTTTTAGAGAAACAAAACTTTTTCAGTATCATACAAAACAGTGGATGCTCATTATTATGTATTAAAAGTATAATGTTTAAAACTCATGGAATGTATACCACCAATAATGAGCCTTAATGGAAATGTTGGATTTTCAGATAATGATGTGTCAATGTAGGTTCATAGATTATAAAAAATATTCCATTTTGATGGGAATTGTCAATGAGGAGCTGGAATATACATGCAGGGGCTGAGACGGGGGATATGAGAATTCTTTGTGTTTTGCTATAAGCCTTAAACTGCTCCAAAAATAAAGTTTATTCATCAAGAGTGAACCAACAGAATGGGAGAAAATCTTTACCACCTGCACTTCAGATAGAGCATTAATCTCCAGGACATGTAAAGAACTCAAAAAACTTAACACCAAAATAACTAACTAACTAAATAAAAATAACTTAATCAATAAATGGGCAGAAGAACTGAACAGGTACTTCACAGAAGAATTACGAATGGTTAAAAGAACATATGAAAAAAACATTCAACATGTCTAGCAATTAAAGAAATGCAAATTAAAACTACACTGAGATTCCATCTCACTCCAGACAGAATGGCAACAATCAAGAATACAAGTAACAGTGGGCTGGGATTGTAGCTCAGCGGTAGAGCGCTTGCCTTGCATGCGTGAGCCCTGGGTTCGATCCTCAGCACCACATACAAAGCAATAAAATAAAGACATTGTGTCCATCTACAACTAAAAAACAAAATATTTAAAAAAAAAAAAAAAGAATACAAGTAACAGTAAATGTTGGTGAGAATGTGGGGAAAGAGTACACTCATACATTGCTGGTGGGACTGAAAACTGGCACAACCACTTTGGAAAGCAGTATGAAGATTCCTCAAAACACTAGAAATAGATCTCTCACCAACATCCCCCGTGGGCAATGGAGTGAGTAGCCATCGGAGGTGTGAGTGGCTACATAATAGCTGGCTACAAAATAAAAGTTATGGAGGTAGTATTATGAAATAAACACAGAGAGCCAGAATTATTTCAGATGAAGAGCCATGATGGATTGAACCGACCAGATAGGTCTGACTTCTAACAACAACAACAAAAAGGCCCATGCTGCTTTACTTATATCAATCGGTACAGACCAAAGGGGATCGATGGGGATCTTCTTGGAGATAAACAGGTTGTTTGTGTTTGGCAGGTTACGCCCATCTCCAGCAGCTGAGTTTGAACTTGGAACTGTGAGCTAGGTCAGGGTGCTGGCATGATCTGTGCTTTCTTGAACCAGGGAATTTAACCCAGGAGTTCCCTGAAGAGTAGCTTCCCTGCCTTAATGGCTTGAACATTGCCCATAGTTCATACATGGCTCCCAACATGGAACCACCATTTGGCCCAGTTATCCCAATCCTCAGTATATATCCAAAGGAGTTAAAATCAGCATACATCAGTGATGCAGCCACATCAATATTTGTAACAGCTCAATTCACAATAGCTAAGCTATGAAACCAACCTAGGTGTCCTTCAATAGATGAATCGATAAAGAAAATGTGATATATATATATATATATATATATATGCAATGGAATATTATTCAGCCATAAAGAATGACTTTATGACTTTTGCCAGTAAATAGATGGATCTGGAGACTAACATGTTACGTGAAATAAACCAAACCCTCAAAAAGAAAGGTCAAACATTCTCTCTCATATGGGAATGCTAGCACACAACAAGTGGGGCCAAGAGGAAGAATAGAAGTTAACGGATTAGACAAAAGGAAATGAAGGGAAGGGAGAGGAGATAGGAATTGGAAAGACAGTGGAATGAATTGAGCATAATTCTCCTATGTTCATATATGAATACATTACCAGTGAAACTCTACATCATGTACAACCACAAGAATGGGATCTTAATTAGAATAAGTTATACTCCATGTATGTATAATATGTCAAAATGGACTCTTCTGTTATGTATGTCTAAAAAGAACAAATAAAAGGTTTAAAAAATAAAGTTTATTAACTTAAATATCCTAAATCAGAAAAAATTAAACAATCTTAAAATAAGCAACAGACTTGAATAGATACTTCAAATAGAAAGGACATCTGGATAGTGAATAACGGCATGAAAAGATGTTCAGCATCATTAACTACATGATCAATAAAAGTTGAAACAATTATATCACTCTCAATAATAGAAAAACTTTTCAAAGTTACCAACAATATGTAGTGCCAACAAGAATGTAAAGCAAGAATGAAAAGCTTACCTGGCTGATATGAATGAAAATAGCATAGTTTCATGAGAAAATAGCCTGGTAGTTCTAATAAATATGAATATACCATATGACCAATTATCCCACTCCAGATATTTACTTGGGAGAAATGAAGACTTGTTTTCCCACAAAAGTCTATGGGAGTACATTCACTTATAATTACCTGAAACAATTAAAATGTGCATCAGTAAGTTAATGCATAAAAAATTGTGGTACATCCATACAATGGAATACACTAATTTATTTTTAAAAGGAAATAAGACACACGAGAACTTGTTTGAAGTTTTAAAGTTATACCTTAATTAAAAATGCTAGTCAACTAAATCTGCATGAAGTATCATTCCACATAACATCTTGAAAAAATAAAAAAATTTGTAGTTAGAACAGATTAGTAGTTCTCATGTTTGTTGTGAGGAAAGTATGACTATAAAGAGATAACAGAACAATAGGGTTGCTGGACTAATCGGCATTCTGGTGCTATTTGCTATGTGCTAATTTAAAATAGAAAAAAAAAGTATGAATTTAAGGAAATTCTTATTCTTGTTTTTTTAAGGAAGGAACTGAGACCCCAAGTGAAGTTAAACAATTTCTCTAATGTCATTGAACAAGACTCAAAGTAAAGTCAAGCAATTTTTCTAATAGCACAGAACTGCAGGCATTACAGTCAGGAATCAATCAGAAACAGTCAAACTCCATGGCTTATTTTCATGCAGTAAAGAAATGTTTTGTAAATTACTGCTCAATTACTGCATGGGTCAAAAAAGGAAGCAATATATCAAAAATCTAATTACTTTGAAATCTGTTGCCAACATGTTCATTGAGCTGGCAGCAATCCTCCCAAAGACCTTAGTTAAGAAAGTCAGTAGGTCTAGGACCAATAAGACATATGGCCATTTTTGAAAACCCCAATCCTGACACAACAACAGTAGTGCTAGTGAATGTAGAGAGATTAGGAGTTTCTCCAAACTTATTCTGTGCCTCCCATAGGCACCTGAAGCTCCCTTCAGCTCTGCCTGGGGGGATGGAGGAAGGTATCCCCACAACTCATAGCTATCAATCATTCCCAAGCAGTAGTCAATGAAGTGAAATAAAAATTTGGAAGCTGTATAAGAATGTTTTATGAAATAGCGTTTTCAAGCTCAATGTGCACACACGCACACACACATAAACCATTTCCCATGCCAATTCCCAATTCTCATTAGGATTTGTTATGAACCATAAAAGAGGGGATGTATTCAAGACTTCCTGAAGTAGGATATTTCAGATTACTTTTAAAAAACGATAAACTATTAGCATAATTAGAGTACAATCTCTATTTTGACTATACATTTTTAAGCTATGAATGAAATGACAGAGAATCAAACCCAGGGGTATTCCTGTGATATACATGACTAATAACATTTTTTTAAAAAAAAATAAGACTGAGCACCAGGAATTTTTTATTAAATATGACCATTTTTATGAATGCAAAAGTGATGATTTCAGTTGTTACTGAATGAAAAGTTTATGATTTTAAAACTAATCCAAATACTCACATAATTCTTGTTTAAAATATTTTTTCTAGATTAGACATAAAAGCATTCCCTACACTATGACTAAAAACAAATAGAGTATGCCCGGTGGCACATGCCTGTAATCCCAGACTCAAGACTGATGCAGGAGGATTACAAGTTCAAGACCATCGTCAGCAATTTAGTGAGACTACTTTAAACAAAAAATAAAAAGGGCTGGGCATATGGATATGTGGTTCAGTGGTAAAGCACCCCTGGGTTCAATATCCAGTATAAAAAATAACAATAACTAAAAAGTATTATACAGCATTCATTGTTAAAGAAATTGCTCTATTAATTGCTTCTATCTCATACTCATTCCTGCTTGGCTTTGTTACACAATTCTTCCAAGAAGCACCTATGACTATCCTACTGAAAGAAGATGGAGCAGTGTTAAGAAAGGCACATGGTTCTCTTTCTCATCCTCTTCATTCTCCTTCTTCTTCCAAGCTTTCCTATCTCTGGAATTAATTTGTGTATATAATTGTCTATGGCTAGTTTGTCCCCATTTGACTATCAGTAACATAGTATCCCAATTAAACATCAAGGGTACAAATCAGAGAAGAAAAAATCAAGAAAATGATCCCTAAATTAAAAGAAGCATAAAAATTCAGTGGCTTTCCTTTTGGCTCTTATTCCCATTTGAAAAGTCACATCAATTGAGAACAGATAAGAAGGATGCATAATTTATTTAATAATTCATATTTTCAAAACCCTCAACCATACACTGAAATGCTGACAAACTCAGCTTGATTCTTTACCCTCACATGTTCTTAATTTTTGTGTTCTTAAATGTAATTGTCAATCAGTGCAAAAATTTGATATAGGAAGAGCTTTTATCATGACCAAAATTTTTTTAAAAAATAAAGAAATTAATGCATTGCAACTCCCTCTTCAACCGATCCTTATTTATGCTCTGTGTCTTCACATTGTAAAGGGAAATAGAGGCAGCCTTCTGGAAATGAGCAAATTAAAAAGAAAAAGAATTTTTTTTATATCTTTCCCTAGAAAAATGTTAAAAATTACTGATTGGACAAGATATTGTAGTAATATAATTTAATATTAGATTTAATCTTAACCACATTAAAAATAGTGGGCTTCTTTAACCATTTTTATCTTGCTTCCTTGCCTCTCCTCCTTCCTTATCCTCTTTCTTTTGTTGTTGTCTCCTGCTGCTTGGTCTTGCCCTTTTCTCCCTCTTTTCTTATAACAAAATATCAAGTAAAAACATGTAATGAATGTTAGAATTTGTGATTCATTAACGGAAGCTTAAACCAGTAATTGAGCAAGAGAAGAAAAATAGATTATTTATGTAGCCCATAGTATTTCCTCTTAATTACAAAAAGAAAAATATTAATTCTGTAGTGAAGAAGCCTAGTCATTTCCACCTTAACTCCGTGATCAAAGTTATGATCACCAACAGTGATACAAATCACATCATGTCATTCTCAGTGTGATACTCACATCTGCAGTATTCTTTCCCAAAATATGTAACCTGGATCTACTAATGAGGAAGCACCACCCAAACTCAGAATAAGGGCATTCTGTAAATAAAGGGCTAGCACCATTTTAAAAAATCAAGTCCAAGGAAGATAAAAGTAAGGCAGGGAATTGTTTTAGAAAACAAAGAACGTGAAAATCAAATGCAATGTCTGATCCTGGATCGGATCCTAGAAACAAACAAAATCTTCAAAATGATATTTTTAGAACAACCAAATCTTCATCATGTTCGCTTAGAACCTGACTTCCTTAGCAAGGCTCCTAATATACAAGAAATAAAATGAAGAGACAATAAATGGGATGAACTCAAACTAAAAAGCTTCTTCTCAGCAAAGGAAACAATAATGAAGAGAGAGCCTACAGAATGAGAGAAAATCTTTACCACATGGACATCAGATAGAGCACTAATCTCCAGGATATATAAAGAACTCAAGAAATACCAAAAAAAAAAAAAAAAAAAAAAAAAAAACCCAAATAACCCAATCAGTAAGTGGGCTAAGGAACTGAACAGATAAGCCACAGATGAAGAAATACAATTTATCAAAAAACATACGAAAAAATATTCATCATCTCTAGCAATTAGAAATGGAAGGGATAAAAGGGAATGACAGAAGGGGAGGGGTGTGGGAGTGGGAAAAAGGGTGGAATGAGATGGACATTATTACCCTATATGCATGTATGATTACACTACTGGTATGACTCTGAACCATGTACAGCTAGAGGAATGACAAGTTGTGCTCCATTTGTGTACAACGTGTCAAAATGCATTCTACTGTCATGTATAATGAATTAGAACAAATTAAAAATAAAATAAATAAACATATGAGAAGAATATTTGAAAAAAGTTAAATATGAGCTGTGAAATAGATAAATATATTTTATCACTATTGAATGTTCTGATTGTAATCATTATATTATGTGAAACAACTTAAAATTTACAAGATTTTTTTTACAATTCTTACAACTTCTCTGCAAGTAGATATTGCAATTAAAATAAAAATTACCCCAATGTGACATTTTATAAATATATTTTTCTAA
Organism: Geosciurus inauris; assembly: GCA_004024805.1. Taxonomy (NCBI): domain Eukaryota; kingdom Metazoa; phylum Chordata; class Mammalia; order Rodentia; family Sciuridae; genus Geosciurus; species Geosciurus inauris. Next base: position 23,212 of record PVHX01005566.1, on the reverse strand, counting down.
GGAAAATTATTGTTAAACTTTAAAATTAGCTTCTTTTTGGAAAATATTTATTTTAAATTGGAAATATATTGTATAGATATTGTTCTTAAAATTCACTACCAGAGTTTTAAAAAAAGATAAATTTTCTTCTACTAATCCTAAAGATTTAGTTGATGTCCTTAAAAAGGCAAGTCTCAGAAAAGAACACATTTTAATGACAAAAATGTGACCCATCATAAAATAAATTTTTTAACAAAAATGATGTAATTTCATTAAATGAAATATTTCAAATGTGAGCAGAAAGCATAGCATTTGAGTTTCAAAATAAGTATATTTATAAAAGCAATTCCATAGCATTTCTTATAATAGTTTGTAGAAATTTAAAATAAACATATTTTCTTTGTTCTTTAAGTATAAATCCTATTTATTATTGGAAATTTTTCTTCTTTCAAGGAAATATTTAAATGTTTAAACATTTAACATTTAAATGTTTAAACATTTAAAATGTTTAAACTTTAAACATTCTGTGAAGTAGTTCTCTAGTATAAATTAGAAGAAAAATATATTTTTTTACCTAGAATTGTAAAAACATGCTTTATACTTTTAATTTCAATGTAAGAAGCTTAAAAAAATCAAATTTTGTGGGTGATCTTGAGATATAAAAAGCATAAGCTTTCTAATTTAAGCACTAAAAGGACTCTCATTTTCCTGGAGGTAGCCAAAGTTATTTAAGTCTTTTTAGACTCATCACTGAAGCCAAAGGAGTCTCTTCATGTGAAAGAATATAGATAAGAAAAGGTATCTGTCCCATGAAAGAAAAGACAGAAATAGATTTCGTCTATAGAGAGAGCTTGTGGGAAAAGACCCAGTGTTAAATAGAACAAAATGGTTTCCATGAGAGATTTGGGGATAGAAAACAATTATACTTACTATTTTTTCCATGTTATTATCTACTAGAAGTAAGGCCTGCATAATAATATTTTAGCCTCTATGTTAATGCTCTTTTACATATAGTTTTGTCTAACTAATAAAAATATTAAAATATGAGGTTGGAGACATAGGTTTTTGTCAGGGCCAGCCTCAGAGAATGAAACTTCTGCCATGACAAAGGACATTGTACTGAGACGAGCCCCATGCTTGGCTTTGTACTCTAATCTCACTCTTTTGAAGTTCTTAATATTTCCATGTTGCACTCTGTTGCACAGATAATATAGCAGATTCTATCCTTCTATCTATGTATCATGTTGTCAGTTTTCTCTTATATTTTCAATCTTATTTGCATGCACAGATTTAGTTTATAATCAAATAGAAGGTTATTTGTCTATATAAAATGGTTCATTTTCTTTGTTCAATAAATTTGCCTGTAAACATTTTTAAATTGATCTTTTCTTGTGTGTGTGTGAGTATTGGTTTTTTCTTTCTTTTTTTTTTTTTTATTTTTTGTTTCCTCTAATCTTATGTTTCCTCAGGGTATGAAAGTAGCTTTCTTAGACAATAAGCAGAACTAAGAGCAAGGAAACCAAGTGTTACCCTAAGTGTGAGCAATTTGCTTTAAAGAAGGCAGCATATCTGAAAGAAAATTCAGAGAGGAAAATGTCTATCACAGGAACTGTGTAATCCAATAAAACATCACTGAGCCAACGTGATGCTTGATAGCACTTCAGATCCCTGGCATGAACTGGGCAGGTTGTTATTAGAGAACAAGGAAATATTTCCTTTATCTCTCAAGATAAAGACATAGGAAATAATGTAACATGGCATAAATGTTCATACGGGGCTGTTCATAAAGACTAAAACCAAAGTCTTGAATTAGAGAAACTGGTGACATTATCAAGCTTAGTCTAATTCTCAATAGTAGATCCAGGTCTAAAAATGGCCACTTAGTCTGAATTATCATTGTCCTTTTTAATGTAGACGTCCCATGACATCAGAGATGACTATTGTTAGAGGGATATTACATTTCTATGTGTCTTAAAAATCATTATAGGTAAAGCAAATTTATCAGGTAAATGTAGTTCTCTCTATTAATATTATTCAATGAAAGCAAGCATATTGGCTTTTACTATTAATCTAAAATAAAATGGAAATTGACATAATGAAGAACACAGATATATTTTCAAGATGTACTTTTTGTGTGGTTGTATGTAGTTGGTTTGAATACAAAATATAGATTAAATATATTGAACTGTAAATTAAAATTTTATGTATATTAGTTTGTAATTTTTGTCATAAGAAATCTTCTCAGAGTTCATATAACTTTGAATTTTAAAGGATATTTATTTGCTAAATTTAACAAAAAGAATATTATGTAAAAGAGTTTTAACAAAGGGTTGAGTTAGTGCCTGATTCACAATCACAGTTGATTTGACTTTGGAGGAAAATATGAGTTTAGGCACATCCCTTCTAAAGAGATAAGCATTTAATGTCTCCCTTTCCAAAAAGATAAGTACTCAGGGACTTCTCCAATTGATTAAAGGTATTAAACTTACAATGGATACTTAAGAGATTGTTTTCAAATAACAAGAATGAGTCTGGCATGGCAGGGCACACCTGCAATCCCAGCAATTTCTGGAGGCTGAGGAAGGAAGATCACAAGTTGGAGGCCAGCCTCAGCAAGTTAGCAAGACCTTGTCTCGAGAGAGAGAGAGAGAGAGAGAGAGAGAGAGACAGACAGACAGACAGAAAGACTAGGGATATAGCTCAGTAGTAAAATGCCTCTGGTTTCAATTCCCAGTACCAAAACCAAACAAAACAGCAGGAATGACAAGGATATCTGTGTATCTTCTTCCCTAATCTTTTCTGATAGTTAACAGCTGTTATGGTGTTATGGTTTGGATGTGAGGTGTCCCTCAAAAGCTTATTTGTGAGAAAATGCACCAAAGTTCAGAGGAGAAATGATTGGGTTGTGAGAGTCTTAATCCAATCAGTGAATTAATCCCCTGATTGGGATTAACTGAGTGGTAACTGAAATGGTAGGGTGTGGCTAGAGGAGGTTGGATTTGGGGGCATGATTTTAGGGTATATAGTTTGTGTCTGGAAAGTGGAGTCTCTCTCTGTGCTTCTGATCACTATGTGAGCTGCTTCCTTCTGCTACATTCTTTTACCATGATGTCTTGCTTCACCTTGAGCTCTGAGGAATGGAGTCTACTGTCAATGAATTGAGACCTCTGAAATGGTGAGTCCCTAAATGAAATTTTCCTCCTCTACAATTGTTCTGGTTGGGTCTTTTAGTCACAGCGGTAAAATAGCTGACTAAAACAACAATCAAGACATTTTAATACTTAAAAAGTTTGGTACTACATATTGTAAAGCTGAGTTTGGAGTATTGATTGTTTTCATGTTTTTCTTGCTATTTCACTATTATGCTGTGTTTTCCACAGAATGTAGATGTTGATTTCTTAAGTAGAAGCAGAAAGCAAAGTTAAGTCTATTAAAACCACAAGATATTTATATATATATATACATATTCATATATGTGTATATATATATAAATATCTTGTGGTTTTTTATATATATATACATATATATTCATATATGTATATATATATAGGATGTACATACATACATCCTACATATATAGAGAAATATGTCTATTTATTGCATATGTATTTTTTTATTTATGAGACAGGAACATGATAAATAAGTAAAAAATAATGCATCAATATCTCCAAACTGGAAACTTGATTTGTTACATGTCACATAAGAAAGTAACTCCCTACAAGGAGCACTTATTCCAAGCCCCAGTGGGTACCAGGTTTCCAACATGGCACTGTCATCTCCCTAGAAATGTAAGAAGAATTAGTCCCTAAATCATATGAGTCTAATATATTTAGTCACATAAATGTTATTTGGTCACATACAAGTTATTCATTTTGTAGTTCACATGATTAGATGGCTTGTGAAAAAGAGTTAACATTGTCATTTGTAATTATGTGGGAGAGAATGAACTCAGGAAAACTTCAGACTCATTTTATGGTATCAACATTGCCAAAACAATGATGAAGAGGAAGTCTTTCACCACCAGACACAGCCCCATCAATCAGCTTGCAGTCAGGAGAAAAATTGACTTTGTCATGATATGGTTCTTAAAGAAAAAGTAATAAATTTTGTACAAATGGCAAGCCCGCAGTATGGCTAATTTATTCATTATCCACCCTAGAAAAATAATTAAGTCATGCTTTCCTTCCTGGTGCTTCATTACAGTTTAGCACCCCCACCCTCACTTTTTTTGGGGCCGTCAGTAAGAATGCTTATTAAAATAAATTAGCTGCAAAACTTTTAACTCTGTCTTGAAGAAAAACTAATCCACTTTTCTAGTGGAAGCAACATTGATTAAATAAACCCAGTTTCATGCAGAGCAGATTAATTCCTTTAGCCACACTTTTCAACCTTAAATGATGTTGTATCTGTATTTTTTTCAGCAGTGTGTAATAAGCTGTAAATTTATAATTGGCATTAACCTCTTTTAATGTGTCTTCTTTGTCTCTTATGGGTGACATTCTTGATTTGAAAAGTGGGGGGGGATAGATGTGAATGCTAGAAATGTGTATATTTGGTGTTTAAGTCATGTAGTTAATGCTTATTTATTTAATGAACTCCTTTTTTGAACCTGTGTCAATTAACATTACCACAAAAGAACTTCAGATATCTGTGAGACTCTCTGTTCTAGGTCATATTTAAATCAACGTTCTCAGAAAATATCCAATTAGTAACATTTACAAATGTTGGACAAAATAGTAGAGGCTTCTTCTTTTTGAAACTTCATATTCAGTGGCTCAGGTTGATTTCATCAGTATCTATCCAGAGTTTTATTTCTATTTTCTCATAATTTTAAAAGAGCAATATGGTAGATTATTTGCATATATATTATTGCTTTCAATCCCTCTAAGAGATAAAATATATTTCTCCTCACTAAAGTTTGTTTACCTTGTGATTTTCTTAGATTAACAGAATGAGATAAACCTGGTAGTATATAATTCCAGGCCAATGAAGCCTCTGTTCTTTTGGAAAGTTACTTCTATGCAAAGATTACTGAATATTATTCCCAGGCTCATAGGCATGGAAAGAGAATGCTCCAAATGGAATTCTCTAGCCAGCCAGCCACTGCAACCCACTCACCATGAGAGAAGTCATCTGCCTTGCTCAGTTGGGTTCCCAGTAAAAAAAGTTGTATCTATGATCCCCATCACACCATGTGAATGGAGTCCACCAACCTGCAGAGTTCTGAGGAATATCTCAGTTCTTTATGCCACTTATTTGGGAATGATTTGTTATAAAACTATAGATAACTGAAAATGGCAGTATCTTGTTTAAAATTGTATTTTGGGGGGGTATTGGGGATTGAACTCAGGGGCACTCGACCACTGATCCACATCCCCAGCCCTATTTTGTGTTTTATTTAGAGAAAGGGTCTCACTGAGTTGCTTAGCACCTTGCCTTTGCTGAGGCTGGCTTTGAACTCGAGATTCTCTTGTCTCAGTGTCCCAAAATTCTTATATTACAGGCATGCACCACCACCTCTGGTTTAAAATTGTAAACTACAAGAAAGAAATGCATTCTTTTGTCAATTACTAATATTATGAAATTCAATTGCATTTAAAATTTCTACTTTGCAAAATTATTACCAATCTCTCTTTCGAACACCACTCTTTGTATTAATCTTGAATGTTAACATATTCTTTGTATATTAACATTTGTCTACTCCTGGATTTCACTAATCAGCTTCTTAATTTAGTTTATAGAAAGATTTATGTTACAATGGATGCTTTCAGAATATACAAATATTACAGGTTATCATTCTAGTTCAGTTAATTTTAGTTCATTGAAAAAAAATAAAGGAGATTTTCGGATTGAAAATGTATTTCACAGAAAAGATTACTGAGCAATGGAATATTACATGTGTTCATTTGTTGTGACATGCAAATGGTTCAAAGTTGTATATTTAGAAGATAAACAAAGCCATCTTTATTCTGACTTCACATTAATGTGCCTACTTTGCAATTCTAACCATTATAATTCTTCTTAAAACTGTTCTTTAATCTTTGGTGTATTTGGGATACAGTTGCTTTCCACAGAATAGTACCTACATTCTTCTTTAATCCAACTCTGTCATACTTCTGCAGCCTCATCTCTTTCCACTCTTAATTTTTGTATGTAAATCTTGATCTAGTTAGACTAGACAGATGAGGGTTACCCCTTTCTTTTACTTAAATATTTTTTCCTGCCTTATCTTGCTCATTTTAATTAATGCCTTAGGATGCGATTAAAACATTACTTCCTCCTTGAAGCTTCTCTGACACCAGTGCCCACCAATCTGGCCCTCCTCTTGTATGTGGAAAACATTCCATGATCATCTCTACCATAGTACCTATCACAGGGTATTAAAATTGCATGCTCACTTACCAGCCACCCTTATTTGTACAAGAAAAAATAGAACAGTGAATGAAAATATAGGTGTCCCCACACCAACCCCAACAGAGTTCATGAATTGGAAACTTGATCCCCAAGGCAGCAATGTTAGAGATGAAACAGGCAGAAGTGACTAGACTGTGAGACTCCATCCTCATGGATGGATGAAGTCTATCATTGTGGAAGTTAGTTCCTCAAAAATGGATGGATTTTTCCCCATTTTCTCTCTCTCTTGACCTCTCTTTGCCCATCTGCAATATGATGATATGGCAAGAAGGCCCTCACCAGATGCCAGCCCCTCAGTCTTGGACTTATCAGCTTCCAGAACCATAAACCAACACATTTCTGTTCAGTATACATTTCCCAGTCTGTGACATTGTTAGCAGTACAAAACAAAGTGAAACAGGGGGATAATGCGGCCTATAACCAAGTGACAGCAACAAAGTAATTTTCCCTAAAGAAGATGCTTTCTAATAAATATAGCTTTCTCTAAATTGACTGTTATATTTTAAGTAATATAACTGTAGTGCTAATGCCACAAACTTGGAAAAATTTCGATTTGTTGTCAATTTATGAATGGTTAATTTTGAATACCAATTATTGATGATATACTCATTTAAAAAGACAAAATGCTTTTGTATTTTTCAAAATCATGTGTAGAGATCCATATGATCTCTTTGACTTCCCAGTGTATGATTACAATGAATTAATGAGAGATGTTCATTGGGAAATAGAAACTATTGCAAAACAGATTATTTAGCATTGAATTATTAAATGTTTACTACTGATAACTTCATTACCCTAAATTAGCATGTACCCGTGGGCAGGATTTGGCTCTATATTTAAGGCTTCTCCAGGGAGAGTGGGAGATAACAATATAAACAAATGAACACCATTTATTCACGCAGTTCTAACAGGATGTCTGTTGGATCACATCATAAGTTTTTCTATTGTGGTCATTATGCCTTCATCATTTTTATGCACTTGTGTGAAAAAATGGTAGGTCTTCATGTAGCTTTACTATATGGCCCTAGGTGATGTCTCTACTCCCTGTTCTTTCATTCATAGTCTGAATTATCTATGAACTGTAAATCAAAGGGTTTCCCATGAGAAACACCAACCACCAATTCTTCTCTGTACTTGGTTTGTCATTATCATGGTTGATTAAATTTTTCTTCTGTCCATCATGTCCTTCTAGGACAAACTGAGGAGCAGTCCAGAAACATTTTGTCTTGGTTTACTCCTGAGAGTTGGAGGTGGGTTATAAAGAATTGAAAAACAGAAAATAGAGTAAAGCTAATGCCTAGTGAACATATTCTTATTGGAATAATCTTAATGTGAGCCCATGGCCCAATCATGGTGAATCCTATCTCTTGGAGAGCTCATGATTTTTTCCACTGACTTATCCAGAGGTTTATAAACTGTAGGGAACTTGAAATGAGACAATACACTGGAGACTCTCTTCAATTTGATTCCTGTAAGCCTTTGGTATATATTGATAATATTAAGCTTTCTATAAAATAGAGACATGCTTAGTACTTCCTTTTCTAAAAATAAATAGTATTTGATTTGAAATATGTTTTCATGATAGATATGAATTAAAAGAAAGACAAACAGAATTATCAGTACAAAATTGAGATATAAAAATATCACAAAGGAATGCTAAAAAGATAAAAATTCTCTAGGTTTATATCTTAATGATAAGATAAAAGCATATTATTACTATTATTATTATTTAAAAAACATATAAGTAGCATATACCGTTCTGCATGTATTTCACAATAAAATGATCATTTCCATTGAATAAAATGCATATTTTTGGACATTATATCTAGCAATTATTAACAAGCCAAAACATGCTTTCATAATGAAAAACATTAATGAATAATTAGATTTCTAATAATATGATTTCAATTTTATGATAAAAATATAATAATGAAATTTCTCTCTTATGTTTCTGTCATTGTGAAGGTGATTATAAACTTTGATTTAAGAATTCATAGTTAGTTAAAAGTTCCAGAAATAGCAATTCTCTATACCATACAAATGTCAGGTTGGAAAGTAGCTTAAATAAGAATCCTAGTTCAAAACATATTTACCTTTGGAACTAGTCCTATGAAGGGAACTAAGATTATTTTGCCCTTTTATTTTCATGTATATCTTTTAAATAAATTTTTAATTTTATAATATGTTTAGATTTATGGAAATGCAGCAAATGTAGTACAGATAATTCCTATATACCTACATCCTGTATCCATAGTTATAAACTTCTTACTTTAGTCTCGTCTGTTTGTCATAATCAATGTATTAATATTGCCACATTATTATAAAGTAAAACTTGAATTACATGTCCTTAGTACCCCCTCCAAATTTAGGTGTTGCAATGTGATAGAATTAAGAGGTAAGACCCTTGAAAGGTAATTGAGATGAATGGGAGCAAGTCCCAAAGAAAAAGAGCTTCACACAATGTTCAACTGTCTTACTTCTCTGCTTTCTGCCATCTAAGGACACAGCATCACCCCGCACCCTCAAACCTTGGGGAAAAAGCAACAATATGTCATCTAGGAGAAATAAATCTTTATTTTTTTATAAATGACCCAGGCTCAGGTATTCTTTTATTATAGCACAAAATGGTCTAAGAGTTTTTACCTAATGTCCTTTTTCTGTTCTAGGATTCCATATTACAACAAGTTGTCGTGCTTCCTTAGGCTTCACCTGGCTGTAACTGTTTCTCAGATCTTCCTTTTTAAAATAAAAAAAACCTTGATAGTTTTGAGTTTAGGTATTTTGTAGGATGACTCTCTATTAGAATTCATTTGATGTTTTTCTTGAAAAGAGATTGGGTATGGGTTTTTGGAAGAAGTTCATAAAATACCATTCTTATCAATTCATATCAAGGGTACATATGATTAACACAATTTGTCACCATTAATGTCAAACTAGATCCCTAAGTTGAGGTCATATAGGCCAGGTTTCACGATCGTAGTATTTTCAGTTTTTCCTCCTTTCTTTATGCACACTGAAAGGAAATCACTGTGTTCTAGACTTCCCTTCCTTGCTTTATCTGTAACCTCCTGCTCTAACGATAAAACCCAGTTCTCATCATCACTCATCATATAATCATTCATTCAATTCCAGAATTTAATAGTTTTAAAATTATTAGTCCATATGGGGGAAAAAGTTTATCAAATAGAGTGAGATTCATATGTATAGCTGTTTTGGCCCATGATCTGAAAGACTTCACTGATTTCTAACTGTGGTAAATAGAGATGTTGATCAGGCAAATAAAGCCTAATTTAAAAAAAACAGTCCTTAATGCAATATCTAATTAAGTATTCAATCTGTTCCAAATAATAAACAGATAAGAAAAATTCTGTAAATGTATAACAGGGGTATATAATGCAAAACTTTTGGAGGGCCACTGGGAGGTCCTGGGAGAGATTTTTCTCTATTCCCTGAAGCAAAGTTGTGTGTTCGTGGAAACAATGCTTGTTTAGGATATAAAATACAGAGTGAAGTTCAAAGCAGATAACATTTCCATGGTAAAAAAAAAGAAAAATCTGATAATATTACCTGAGTTTATTCATAGTTTCCTAAGGGTTGTTTTAAATAAAATTATTATGAGTTGCTAACTAAGTTACTTTAAGTTTATTGAAGAAACATGCCTTTTTCACTCATGTGAAATTACTTTTACTAAGAAAGTCATAATATTTCAGTGTATGTGTCTATATCAATATGTCATTCTATTTATCAATGTTCTATTTAATTTAGCAAAGGAGTCAATATGTCAGCAAAATGAGTTTAGAGTCCCAACACAAGAAGGGATTATTGTGAACCTCCTAAAAATTTCCACATTAACTGTCCACCCCACCCATAATCACTACCATATCTATTTTATTTTAAGGTAAATAATGCAGCAGAAGCATTCTACTGAGAAACTGGTAAACTGAATAAGAGAAGAAATTGAAAGGACCAAAGTGTGTATCAAGTTCCTTTTTATTGCTGCTAGAATGTCATGGAATTACATAAAGGAGGAAAACTGATAATAATATGTGGTCCCACAGTTTGAATTTGACATTGAAAAAACTCAAAGAATGAGGCAAAGCCTCTAAGCATCAATTTTTTAAAAAATGAAATATCTCATTTAGATAATAAATAATCTAATCTCCCAGTTAACTAATTGAAAATAAAGCTATGCTAAGAGATATTGAGACCTTGAAGACAAGAAAGTTTTCTTAGCAGCTTTTGTTCACTATTAAATATTCTTCCCTTTGAATTCTAAATTTTTACATCAGTATTTTGACTATAAACTGAAATAAATTATCTGAGATATGATTCTTGCATACACACATGCACACACAGTGTTCAATCAGGTCTAAGTCATAAACAGGCAGGAAAATGTTTATAATGTATAACACACACATATATGTGTGTTTATATATGCATATATATATGATGAAAAAGCTTTGGGAAGAAAAGTGGGAAGTTCTGGGAACCAGTGTTTCATTGCTATGACTAAAATGCCAAAAAAGGACAGTTTAGATGAGGAAAAGTTAATTTAGAACTCTTGATATCAGAGATTTCTGTCTATAGATGATCAATTATGGTCCATGATCTGAAAGACTTGGTATCAGAGATACCAAGTATCTCTTGGTATCAGACATCTCTGTCCATAGATGATCAATTATGGCCCATGATCTGTAGACATCATGGGAGAAGGCTCCCAGCAAAGGAAAATTGTTCAGCTCATGGGTATCAGGAAGCAGAAAGACAGGGGGTAAGGAGTCACATGGAAGATGCATCCTTCCAGGGCACAGCCCCAGTGACCTACCTCCTTCTGTCATACCCCACCTGCCTACAGTTACCACATAGTCCTTCTATTCAAAGTAGAATGGACTTATTAGGATGCAGCTCTCAAAATCCAGTCATTTCACCTCTGAATATTCCTGCATTAACACAGGAGATTTGGAGGAGCATTTCATATACAAACCATAACAGATGGCCATAAACTAGGATGCTATCTGGTATAAAATAATTTACAACTGTATTTACCTGAAAAATCTTCAAGTTGTAAACATCAAAACATGTTTAGTTATACACTTAAAAGCATTATTTTAGTTGAATATTCAAACTATTCTAGAAAACTGAAATACTTTCTGTTGAAATTCCATAAACGTGAGGGTATTTTGTGCATATTTTCATTTTAAGAACAAGTTATGTACTAATTTAGTACAGTGATGTGTTGCTCAAAGATATGCATATGTTCTGAGAAATGTGTCATTAGGTGATTTCATCTTAGTACAAGAATTGTAGAGAGTATTTTTAAAAACTGAGGTGGTTATGATAGTATGAGTAAAGAAAACCTCATGGGACCTCCTTCACATATGTAGCTCCCCATTGATTGAAACGTCATCATGCAGCACATGATTCTATTTATTATTTGACTGAAATATCTACTTATTTTACTGAGAGGTACTTTGAATTTGAAATTTCCATTTACATTTCATACATCTACTATTCTTTTACTTTGTTAAAAGTCAAGTGTAGACCTGGTTTGAAATCTTTAATTTATGTTACAAATTCATCAGTATAACAATACTTTATATGCATAACAATACTTTAGATGCATAACAATACTTTAGATGCATATACAAAGATTTTTGAGAAATTAAAATTAATTAATAATTCAGAAATGTTCATAAAAACTTACTATGTAATGCAATGTATGTAGACACTAAGCATTGTTAGAAATGAATCATATTCTTACATTTTATTTTGATAAGTTTTTTAAAAAAGAGAAATCTAAAATGATAAAGAAAAGATAAGATCTAGGAAAATTAAACCTGGGTGCTTTGATAAAAATAGATGATTTTACTTTGTAGATTGTAAAATCTTTCTGCTCTGAAACTATTAAATACAGAAGTTATACTGACAAAAAGAGACCTTATATTGCACAAAGATATAAACTGATGACTATAGATATCTAATATGGCTTGAACATCCGTTATCTGAAAATCCAAAACTCTGAAATGTTCTAAAACCTGAGATTTTTAAACATGAACATAGCCAAGCGCGGTGACTCACGCCTGTAATCCCAGCACTTTGGGAGGCTGACACAGGAGAATAGTGAGTTCAAAGCCCGCCTCAGCAAACATGAGGCACTAAGCAACTCAATGAGACCCTGTCTCTACATAAAACACAAAACAGGGCTGGGGATGTGTCTCAGTGGTCGAGTGCCCCTGAGTTCAATCTCCAGTACCAAAAAAAAAAAAAAAAAAAAAATTAAATATGAACATGACACTATAAGTAGAAAATTATATATCTGATTTTTAAATATATAATAAGCATTTGTTTTTTTGTTCACATTTTTTATTTGTTCCTTTTAGATATACATGACAGTAGAATGTATTTGACATATTATACATATATGGAGTATAACTAGGAGGATAACTATAATTACTCTAACTATAATTACTCTAATCAAGATCCCATTCTTGTAGATGTACATGATGTTGAGTTACATTGGTCATATATTAATATATAAGAATAAGAAAGTTATGTCTGATTCATTTTACTGTCTTTCCTACTCCCATCCTCACTCCCTTCCTTCCCCTTTGTCTAATCTAATGAAATTCTATTCTTTCCCTCTTTACCCTCTGTTGTGGTAAGTTAGTATCCACATATCAGAGAGAAAATTCAGCTTTTGGTTTTTTGGAACTGGCTTATTTCACTTAGCATGATATTCTCCAGCTCTATCCATTTACCTGCAAATAACATAATTTCATTCTTCTTTATGGCTGAGTAATATTCAATTGTGTGTATATTTCACTTTTTCTTTAACCATTCAACTGTTGAAGGGCACATAGATTGTTCCCATAGCTTGGCTATTGTGAATTCCACATTGATGTGGCTACATTTCTGTAGTATGCTGATTTTAAGTCCATTGGGTATAACCCTGGGAGTGGGATAACTGGGTCGAATGGTGGTTCCATTCCAAGTTTTCTGAGGAATCTCCATATTGCTTTCCAGAGTGGTCGCACCAATTTTCAGTTTCACTAACAATGTATAAGTGAACCTTTATTTTCACATCCTCGCTAACATTTATTGTTACTTGTATTCATGATAACTGCTGTTCGGACGAGAGTGAAATGGAATCTCAGTGTAGTTCTAATTTGCATTTCTCTAACTGCTTGAAATGTAGAATGTTTTGTCATATATTTTTTGACTATTTGTCTTTTTTCTTTTGTGAAATGTCTGTTAATTTTCTTTGCCCATTTATTGATGTACATCTGATCTTATGATAGGTTGCTGTCACAATGCAAGCACACTAAAAATGTATAAAATTACTTTGAGACTATTTGTATAAGGTCTAAATTAATTTCATGGTTAGACTTGGTCCCATCTCTTCAATATATCATTGTGTGTGTGTGCAAATATTTCAAAATTGGAAAAATCCCAAATTGAGACAACTTCCCAATCTCAAGAATTTTGCATAATGGATGCATGATGTGGGTCCCCAGAAGGACCAAGTTACAATGACAAAACTGACCTTGACTCTTCCAGTAAGGATACTGTGAGTCAGTTTATCTTCTCTTACTCTGCATCTTTATCTGCAAAATGAGAGAAATAAATATTTCTTTCCTGGGTTCTTAAAGGATTAATAACTAACAACTAAATAGCACAGCAAAGATGGTCCTGTTACTAGACAAACTGATGCTCTGTGTAGAGTTTGCTTTTAGATATGATTTTTGCCTTCTTGTTCACCTTATTTTTGTTGTTAAATATATTTCAGTGGATATTAACAAGGACATCTTGTAAGTAAATTTTAAGAAATGTAAATTATTATCAAGTTCAAATTCTCATCCTTTACAATTGAAAACCAAGAGACCTATAAAAGTTTAGGCATCCTATCAAAAGAAATTTGGACTTCCAAGCTTCTAATATAGTTTTTTTCTTTTTTAATTTATAGATGTATTTAAAAGATAGATGAGTCTTTACTATATAACATGTGCAATGACTTAGGGATAAAGCAGCAAGCATTGAAGAGAGGTTCCATTCTGTAGTTAAATATGTATGTCACCATAGATAAGGCCAAGTACCATGTTTCAAACATTTAAGAATCATAAATCATTGTTCAATTAAATATATTCTATCATTTTGCTTTGGCAAGTATATATTTATAAGAAGAAACACACGAGGTTTGAATCTGGAATTATAATATGACTCCTTAGAGTTCCACCCCAGAATGTGATCTAGAGCAAGTTGAGTCAGCCCCCAGCACTTAGCTTCCTACACACAATTTCTCACCCCTTCACCTACGTACAACTCCCCTCTGTCCCACACTACATTTCTTGCTTACACATGTGTGAATGTAACAAACTACATTTCTGAGCTCCATCTGCACCTGGGGATTCTCAAGGGAAGATGACTTATGGCCATTTGAACAGAAAATCCCACTGTGCTAGGTACTAGGAAAGTTGACAGGTATAGAGGACAAGAAAATGATGAACTGTAGGCATTATGCTTGATCCCATGGACTCAGCAACTGTGGCAATAGAAATGAACATAGGAAAACAAGAGTGGAGCCCTCTAAAGCATGGATCCAGTCCAGCAACCACTCTTCAACAATCTTAAGGAGGTACTGGGCACAGATGACAGTTGCTAAACACATCTTTCCTAAAAACAAAAACACTTAGAAGTTCCCAGAGATCCTGCCACTATGATTATACTTTGAGAAAGGAATCATTGAGAACTATGCTAGAGCTCTAATGTAAGGCAGCAAAACTATACAGCTGGCAAGAATCAAGAAGCTGGTATGTTGGGGTGGGGACTGTAGTTCAGTTGTAGAGCACTTTTCCAGTATGTGCAAGGCCAGGGATTCTTCTGCCCTCAGCACCACAAAAACAAACAACACCAAACAAACCAAAAAACAAAACAAAACATAAAACAAACAAACAAACAAAAACAAATCCAGGCGAACAATAAAGCAAAAAATCTAGATTAATGTGGTGGTGTTCTTATAGTCCATAAGTCAGGAGGATGGCTTGAGCCCAGTTCATGGCCATGCTGCACAGCGTAGCTAGCATGTCTTCTAAAAATCAAACCAAAACAAAGACGCAAGTATATCAGAACTGAAATATTTAGTTTCTGCTGGAATGTGCATGATCAATTTCAAAATTGTCTATAAGTGTAACAATTATGTTTTTCATGTCTACTTGGCCAACCTATGATATCCAGTTGTTTGGTGAAATATTGGTCTAGATATTGCTGTGAGGATGTGATTAATATCTGAAGTTTAAGGAGATTACGCTCTTTCTCTCTCTTTTTTTTTTTTGGTACTGAGGATTGAACTCAGGGGTACTCAACCACTGAGCCTCATACCCAGCTCTATTTTGTGTTTTATTTAGAGACAGGGTCTCAGTGAGTTGCTTAGCACCTCGCTGTTGCTGGGGTTGGCTTTGAACTCACGATACTCATTTCTCAGCCTCTCAAAGTGCTGGGATTACAGGCATGCACCACAGAGCCTGGCTCTAGGAGTTTACTCTTGATAATATAAATGAGTAACAACAAATCTGCTATAGTCCTTAAGAATAAAATTTTGATTTCCTAGATAAGAAGGAATTCTGCTACAAAACTCCAATATCAAGCCAGGTGTGATGGCTCTTGCCTACAATGCCAGCAACTTAGGAGGCTGAGGCAGGAGGATTGAAAGTTCTAGACCCACCTCAGCAACTTAATGAGTCTGTCTTAAAATAAAAACAAAATAAAACAAATAAATAAAAACTAAAAAGAAATTAAATGTAGCTCAGTGGTAAAGTACTCCTGGGTTCAAACCCATTGCCACACCACAAAAGTGAAGACAAGATCAATTTTTATCTGTACTTTTGGCCTAATGGCCTGCTTTACAAATTTTCAATGTGAGATTGATTGTAATATCAATACTTGCCTTAGTTTCCACCCGGCCAGCCTGCCCTGAAAATTTCCGACTTGCCAGATATCAATTGTTTGCTTTTCTTAGTACTTAGAATAGAACCAAGGACCCCTGCCAGACTGAATATGCAACCAATCTTCTTAAAAAATTCATGTGGAGGGCTTAAAAAGCAGGTGCTGCTGTTTCTGTTATAGCCATAAGGAGTTAACAAATTAATCAGAAAGAAAAATATATGACAATACAATCCTCCAGATCTAAAGATCAGGTCATATATAGCCAAGAAGGGGAAAAGCCTGTTTTAAATCAGCTTAGCATCATTGTGACAAAAGATCTGACAAGAACAATACAGAGGAGGAAAATTTATTTGGGCTCACAGTTTGAGAGAGTCTATCCATGGTAAAGAAAAACATCATGGTAGAAGGGCACAGCAGAGGAAATCTGCACAGTTCATCATGATGGACAGAAAGCAAAGAAAGTGCTCCACCCACCAGAGACAAAATACAAACTACAAAGGCACATCTCCTGTGATCTACTTTCTTCAGCCACAACCTACCTGATTATAGACACCATCTAGTACAGTAGTTCTTTTAAATAATTACTCCGTCAAATGGATTAATCCACTGATTAGGGTATACCTCTCATCATCTAATCATTTCATCTCTGAACAATTCCTCCATTATCTCAAATATGAACTTTTGAGGGACACCTCATAACCAAACTATAACAAAACACTTTGGAACACTCATATTAATTTAGAATAGAGAAATGATAAAGCTTTGGAACTCATGCATTCAAATTTATAATCAAAAGATATTTTATGACAGATAAAAATTTATCTTAGGTTTTAAGACCTAGGCTTACTGAATTTTTATTGAGTTTGAAAATCTCAGACAGCTTTTACCACAACCTTTCAGAAATATACTCCTATTTCTATCATATGTTTATCATTGAAAATTGTAGTACTAATGAAGAGGAAAATTCCCATAGTTTATAAAGAAAACAAAGTATATAGAAGTTGTATTCTATGGCTCTATGAACAAAAGATATTTTAAAACTTTCTTAAAATTGATATAGTTTGAGACCAGCTTTGGCAATTTGGCAAGACTCTGTCTCAAATTAATAAAAATATGGGGTGGGGGTCCAAGATGGCAAAATAGAGGGAGGCTGCATTTCTCATCATTCAGTAACTTACTGTTCTCTGTGAGGCATTCCTTGCTGCATACTGACCACCTATTCTTTGTGCCCCATTTGTCCCCTGAGACTACGAGCTCTTTGCCCATATATCACCCACTTTTTGCAAGCAGATTGCTCACTGACTGCTGCTGATCACCCACCAGGTGCATGTTTGCCTGCTCAAATCTAAAGAATGAAATGGAAAATCAACTACAAGAGGCCCACAGGACCTGAAATGTACAAAATTAAAACAGATCCACACCGAATCACATTAAAATGAGAACGACTAACATACAGAATAAGGATAGAATTTTAAAGGCTGCAAGAGAAAAAAATCAAGTTACATACAGGGGAAAACCAATTCAGATCAGTAGATTTCTCAACCCAGACCCTCAATGCCAGAAGGTCCTGGTAAAACATATATCAAGCTCTTAAAGAAAATGGATGTCAACCAATAATTTTATATCCAGTAAAACTAAGCTTCAGATTTGAACAAGAAATAAAACCCATCTATAATAAACAGAAGTTAAAAGGATTCACACTAGAAAGCCTGCATTACAGAACATTCTCAGCAAAATATACTATGAGAAGGAAATGGAAACAAAACAAAACAAAACAAAACAAACAAACGAAAGAAAACTCTAGCAAAGAGAGAAACTACATTAAAGGAAAAGTCAATCAAAGGAGAAACTAAATCTAGTTAAAATCCAAAAATAAACCAAAATGACCAGGAATACAAATAATATCTCAAAAATAACCTTGAATGTTAATGGCCTAAACTCATCAATAAAAAGACATAGACTGGCCGACTGGATTAATAAAATGCCCAACAATATGCTGTCTTCAATAGACTTAACACCTAGGAAAACACATTCTCAGACTGAAGGTGAAAGGTTGAGAAAAAACATATAACTCACATTGATTTTGTAAATAAGTGGGCATTTCCATCTTCATATCAGATAAAGTGGACTTCAAGCCAAAGTTAGTTAATAGGGATAAAGAAGAACATTAAATACTGTTTGAGTGAATCATACTTTAACAACATATAACAATCATAAATAACTATGACCCAAACAATGGAGCATTCATGTATATCAAACAAACCCTTCTCAAATTCAAGAATCAAATAGAGCACAACACAATAGTAACGTGTGCCTTTAACACACTTCTTTCATCACTGGATAGATCTTCCAAACAAAAACTAAACAAAGAAATGATAGAACTAAATAATAAAGTCAATAATTTAGACATAAAGGACATATACAGAGTATTTCATTCATCATCAAGTGAGTGCACTTTCTTCTCAGCAGCATGTGAATACTTCTCTAAAAAAGACCATATGTTATGCCATAAAGCAACTCTTAGCAAATACAAAAACATAGAAATGCTACCTTGCATTTTGTCAGATCATAATGTAATGAAACTAAAAATCAATGATAAAATAAAAAATAGAAGCTACTCCAACACCTGGAGACTAAAAAAATGATATGAATGATGAATGGATAGCAGAAGACATCAGGGAGATTATAAAATCTACTTAGAGGTAAATGAGAACATCAAAGCAACATCAAAATTTCTGGGACAACATGAAGGCAGTGGTAAGATGAAAGTTTATTGCATTGAGCTCATTCATTAAAAGAATAAAGTCAACAAAAAAATGAACTGATGTTACATTTCAAAGTCCTAGAAAAAGGAGAACAAATCAACACCAAAAGCAGTAGAAGACAGGAAATAATTAAGACCAGAGCAGAGTGGAAATCAATAAAATAAAATAAATTGAAATAAAAAACAATTTCAAAACTTTCACAAAATGAACAGTTGGTTCTTTAAAAAATTTAAAACATTGATAAACCCTTAGCCACACTAGTGAAGAGAAAGAGACAGAAAACCCAAATTAATAAAATGTGTGATGAAAAAGGAACTATCATGATGGACACTACTGAAATACAGAAAATAATTAGAAACTATTTTAAAAATTTATACTCCAATAAAATAGAAAATCTTGAAGACACTGAAAAATTTTTAGAGATATATGATCTGCCTAAACTGAATCACGAAGACATACAAAATTCATACAGACCAATTTCAAGCAATGAAATTGAACATGCTACCAAAAGCCTGCCAACCAAAAAAAGTCCAGAACCAGAAAGATGCTCAGCTGAGTTGTACAAGACCTTCAAGAATTAAAACCAATACTCCTCAAATTATTCATGAAATAGAAAAGGAGGAAACTCTCCCAAATTCATTCTATGAGGCTAGTTTCACCCTGATACCTAATCCAAAGAAACATCAAGGAAAGAAAACTTCAGATCAATATCCCTAATAAAAATAGGCACAAAAATTCTCAGTAAAATTCTGGCAAATACATAGAAAAAAGTATTAAAAAGATAATGTATCATGACCAAGTGTGGTTCATCCCAGGTAGGCAAGGTTGGTTCAACATACAGAAATCAATAAACATAATTCATCACATGAATCAACTTAAAGACATGAATCATATGATCATCTCAATAGATGCAGAAAAACCATTTGACAAAATACAGCACCTCCTCATGTTCAAAACACTAGAAAAATTAGGACTAGTAAAAACATACTTCAACATTGTCAATGCTATCTATGCTAAGTCCAAGGCCAACATCATTCTAAATGGAGAAAAATTGAAAACATTCCTTCTAAAAACTGGAACAAGACAAGGATGCTCTTTCACCACTTCTTTTCAACATAGTCTTTGAAACTCTAGCCAGAGAATCAGACAGACAAAAGAAATTAAATAGATATGAATAGGAAAAGAAGGACTCAAAGTACCACTATTTGTCAATGACATGATTCTATATTTAGAACGTCCAAAAAATTCCACCAGAAAACTTCTAAAACTAATAAATAAATTCAGCAAAGTAGCAGGAAAATAAAATCAATAACATAAGTCAAATGCATTTCTATACATCAGTGATGAATCCACTGCAAGAGAAATTAGGAAAATTACTCCATTCACCATAGCCTCAAAAATAAAATATTTGGGAATCAACCTATCAAAAGAGAGGAATAGAAAAGCAATCATGAAATTCCTTTGGAAAAATAAGAGAACCAGAATAGCCAAGGAAATCCTTAGCAAAAAGAGTGAAGCATAAGGCTTCACAATACCAGACCTTAAACTATAGTATAGAGCAATAGTAACAAAAACAGCATGGTATTGGCACCAAAATAGACATGTAGATCAACAGTACAGAATAGAAGACACAGAGACAAACCACATAAATACAGTTTTCTCATACTGGACAAAGGCACCAAAAACATACATTCTAAGATGGTGCTGAGAAAACTGGAAATCTGTGTGTAGCAAATTAAATTAAACCTCTGTCTCTCACCCTACACAAAAATCAACTCAAGGTGGATCAAAGACTCAGGCACTAGAACAGAGACTTTGCACCTAATAGAAGAAAAAGTAGGCCCAAATCTTCATCATGTCAGCTTAGGAACTGACTTCCTTAACCAAATTCTTAAAGCACAAGAAGTAAAATCAAGAATCAATAAATGGGACTGACTCAAACTAAAAAGCTTCTTCTCAGCAAAAGAAACAATCAATAACTTGAAGAGGGAGTCTACAGAATAGGGAAAATAATATTTACCACATGGACATCAGATATTGCACTAATCTTCAAGATATATGAAGAACTCAAAAAAATTTAACACCAAAAAACAAATAACCCAATCAATAAATGTTTAAAGGAACTGAACAGACTTTTTACAGAAGAAGAAAAACAATCAACAAACATATGAAAAAATGTTCAACATCTCTAGCAATTAGAGAAATGCAAATCAAAACTACTCTAAGATTTCATCTCACTCCAGTCACAATTGCAATTATCAAGAATAGGAGCAAAAATAAGCGTTGACGAGGATGTGGGGGAAAAGCTACACTCATACATTGCTGATGGGCCTGCCAATTGGTGCAATCACGCTGGAAAACAATATGGAGATTTCTCAGAACACTTGGAATGGAATCACCATTTGACCCAGTTTTCCCACTCCCAGATTTATACCCAAGGGACTTAAAATCAGCATACTACAGTGACATAGTCATATCCATGTTTATAGCAGCTCAATTCATAATAGCTAAACACAGATGAATGCATAAAGAAACTGGTACATATACAGAATGGAAAATTACACAGCCTTAAAGAAGAAAGAAATTATGTTATTTGTAGGTAAATGGGTGGAGCTGGAGAATATCATGCTAAATGGAATAAGCCAAACCCAAAATAACAAAGGCTGAATGTTTTCTCTGATAAGCAGAAGCTAATCGATAATGGGGATGTGGAGAGAATGCAGGCAATTTGAATTGAGCAGTGGGGAGTGCGGGTAGGGGAGGGAGTGTGGGGATGGGAAAGATGGTGGAATGAGACAAACATTATTACTCTATATACATGTATTATTACACCTCCAGTGTGACTCTGAAACATGTTCGAGACAAATTAGAACAAATTTAAAAATAAAAAATTAAAAACATTGATACAAAATTTTAAATAAAAACTAGTTATTGAAAGTAGTGAATTCTGGGGCTGGGGCTATAGCTCAGTGGTAGAGCGCTCGCCTCGCATGCGTGAGTCACTGGGTTCGATCCTCAGCACCACATAAAAATAAATCAATAAAATAAAGATATTAGGTTCCAAGATGGTGGCCTAGGCAGTCCACTCTGCGCTAGGCTCTCAAGGACCAGGGCTGGAAGTGGTGGAGGCGCCGTTTTCCACCCAGCTTCCTGGCATCATTCTGTGGCTCAACATCCCACGCAGGAATTTCGCTCGTGTATGTGTGAGTACAGGATCACCGGGAGGCAGCGGTAGCCCGGAGGCGTGGCTTCGGCGCCGGCCAGCAGAAAAGCAGTTGCAGGCGGGGGCCTCGGCACAGGGCTCCGGCTATCCGAGACTGCGACTGGAAGTAGTGGGGTGCCATCTTCCAACCGGTTTTTTGGCAGTTCTCTGCGCCTTGCCGACCCACGCAAGAGTCTCCCTCGCGTGTGTGAGCACAGGGCCACCGGGAGACAGCGGTAGCCAGGAGAAGTGAATTCGGCGCCGACCGTGGAGTGCAGTTGTGGTGGGGGAACCGGCCCAGGGCTTCAGCCCGGAGTTTACCCCGGGCGTGCCGGGCCTGCTTCCGCACAGGGTGCCTAGCCCCAGTGCCCACCCAACCACGAGAGACCGCTAGCAGTTGCTTCTGTGGACTGACTGTCTCCTGAGCGGAACCCCAGCTATTGTTCTTTGTGGACCACCTTCTAACACAGTGGAACTTCCTACACACCAGGAGGCGCAGGTGAACACCTGGGAGCAAACCTTGGCCACGGTGGAACAGCAACTCCATCAGCGGCCCAGAGTTTCACCTTGGCCTGGGACCAGTTCCAAGGATACCAGCCGGCAAAGTCCAGCAAACAATGGACAACGCCACCTACTGGAGGAGAAGTAACGAAACCCTGCAGGGAAACTATAACCGTATAGGAGTTAAAACTGCAACATCTTGGATCAGCAGAGCTAGAAGGAAAGACACACAAACATCATGAGAAAACAAGGGAAGAAAGTGATTCAAACAAACCAAGATACTACACTCCCAGAATCCATGGGCTGTACAGCAGGAGGAATGACAGAACAGGAATTCAGGACGTACATAATTAAAATGGTCGGTGACTTAAAGAATGATATAAGAGAGCAAACCCAGTCAGCAATAGATCAC